>JAGSPU010000350.1:0-40216 GCA_019321725.1 Paulownia fortunei | reverse complement strand
ATTGCATTGTGCGCATAGCATTTTGAGATGCATGACTTGATATTGTGGATTATTCTTTAACATGCATAATCTTTACTTGCTGAGCGTTAGCTCATATAGTTTATGCATTGTAGATGAGTACGACGATACCTGAAGCATCTTTTATTGGCTGGGCAGCGGCTGGAGCTCCAGCAGGTGTTTGAGAGAGTGTGTAAATGGATGACGACCTGTTGGGTTATTTTGTTGGCTTGTTATATTTTGAGTCTGTTGTATTATATTTTTAGACTGATACTATATTTCGCTTTTAAAACTTTACTGTAAATAAGTATGTAAATATTGGGTCGTTGTGGGTGTTGTGCTTTTATATAAATACCGATCCTGCTATATACATGACATGTGTTATAAAGTATTTTAAATAGGGTTGTGCATGTAAGAAGTGATTTATCTTTTCTTAAAGTGTTAAAAAAAATATTCCATGCATGCACACAGGTTCTATCATGTCAAATTATACAATATATATGGTTGTGTAGGAATGGGGGTGTTACAGTTTGATCCCAACATTTAAGAAAATATTATAAGAGTATAATACATCAATTAAGTGAGGTTATTATACATTTAAGATGTGGAACAAAGGTACGTAGAAGGTTGTATTAGGTTATAGTTTCTAAGTGGTAAGGTTGTTTAGTTAAATTGAGATTCAAGATCTTTATACTACATTAGGTATAATGAACTTGTTAATTGAGAATGGTGATTGATATCTTGCATAGACATTGTAAATGTGTGAATTATATGTAATATCATAAATCATATGTTCATAGTAGAGGGCTCTCCATTGAGCATACCATTGCCACATACATGCATCATATACGAGCATTGTGATAAATCTTGCATTGCACGGCATGATTCTGAGAAAGGAAAATATTTTACTGACCACTACTAGTGCACCAAAGCATACATGGATTTGCATGGTTGTATGCATGGATTTGTAGGTTCGCGTGCATGGATTTGCATGCGTACGAGTGTGCATAGATTTGCATGCTTTTATGATTATTGGCCATTGGATTATGACTTGTGCAGAGCTCTTTTCCGGTGCATGGGATAGTAGCATTGGTCAGGGGCCCAAGAAAGAAATGATTTTGAGAGAAATGTTTTGATGCATGGAATTACATTGTGGGCATAGCATTTTGAGATGCATGACTTGATTTGTGGATTATTCTTTGACATGCATAATCTTTACTTGATGAGTATTAGCTCGTATAGTTTATGCATTGTAGGTGAGTCTGGTGATACTTGATACCATGGACTTACTGGGCAAGTTATTGGGGTTCCTACAGGTTCTGAGGATCAGTGTACATGGATGACGACCTGTTGGCTTGTGTTGCGGGCATATTCTAATTTTTACATTCATTATTATTATGTAAATTGCTGACTATATATAAAGGGCTACAAGATGCAAAATGTTCTTACTTCTTCCGAAAGTAAAAGCTATTATTTTTATTTTTGAGTCTCTCATATTATAACTTTGGGATGTCGTGTCCTATATAACTCTTGAAATTTGATAGTACATCAGCCTGAGAATAGCGTGACTATGATAGGTGTTATGTTTTTATATAAATAATATTTTTTCTATATAAAGGGTTATATATGTGAAAATACTTTATTGTTTCTCAAAGTGCAATATTTGACAAAAGTAAATATCTACATTGTCAAAATTATTACTATACCAATATCTATATTTAGTGTTAGGGGGTGTTACAGCATCTTTGATAGGAAGTACAAAATATACAAATCTATGTACAAGATTTGATATCAGAAATACTTTGAGTGTCACAAGCAGATATCAATCCATTCGATGTGAAAAGCATTGAAAGTCGTAGAGACGATCTTTAGTACTTGGGAAGCATTGTGGATTACATCTTAGAGTATAGTTATGGAGAACTGAAACTAAGATGCTTCATCTATTTTTAGCCTAATGTAGATGACTTGAAATCTATGTCTAAATTTGCGTTCATCTTAAATAGTAGGACGGTAGCTGGAAAGATTTTCAAGCTTGTAACAAACATGGATTCTACCACTGTGGTTGAATACATTGGGCTATGCAATGCTGCAAAAAGGGATTGTTTGGAGAGGGAACTTAATCCAAGTGTTGGAAGTAGTTCCAACCATTATTGATTGAGTATTGGAGTACTGCGATAACAATGGGGGCTATTACATAAACAAAGAAGTCAAGGTCTCATCAAAGGATCCAAGCAGATATAGATTAGCGATACCATGATTCTGAAAATTGTTAGTAGAAGCAACATAAGTATGGAAAGATTTGCCTTGGTAGAAAGTATAGCAAACCTACTAATTTAGCCCTAAGATAAGTATTTGAAAGACATCTTAGGGAAGATGGGCCTTAATATAAGGGTAATTATCTATAGAGCAAGTGGTAGATTGTTAGAATAGTGTCCAATGAGTCAATCGATTTAGTTGTCCTTACACTCTTGTGAACTAATATTATTCATATTAGTATTATTGAAATGACAATCTTCATCTTAAATTCATCATAAGAATTAAGTGACGTCTTTAGACCACACATAGCTATGGGTTGTGGTTGCACATATGATCGCAATCGTCGAATATGCCTCTAAGATTGTGGTCTTAAAATATTTCAAGTCAAGGATCAAAGAGATGAGACATCATTGATCCTGCTGAAACTTGCGCATACGATGTAGGTTTGAAAAAAGGATACCTCGTTCTATGGGCATTGGTGTGGTGACACTAATGTATGTATGCGGGTGCACTATTATAGAATGGAAATTTTTTCATTACGATAGTGCAAGAATTAGTTCATGGACTTGAGGCACCATGGTAACATTGTATATGACATGTTGCATCTTGATGCATTTCTTGATTGCATAACCATCACAAGGGGTTTACATTAGGTGTAACATTTTCATGTATGGAGGTTAATGAGTAGCCAACAAAGGATGTCACTTATCTAGAAGAATAGGTGAATCTCTTGTGTGTTCCATTGTACTTAACTCTAAAATCCTTGGCCAAAGTTAGATGGAAATTAGACGTGGGGTTTTGTAATTATTCATCATCGAGTCAAGTTACAAGGAATAGATGCATAGTTATTAAGCGATTGGGGTCTTGACTAATAATCCATACCCTAGACTCAATTGAGAGGTTAGATGACAGAAGAACCTTACTTTCATGGTATTCATAATTGGAATTAGTTCACACATTCACCTAAGATTATGAGTCATGGTGCACTGCTAGGTACTTCCAATGACTTGTGAGTTTTTGAAATTAATGGATTAATTCTAAGATGATTAATTAATCAAAATAATTAATTGTTCAACTAAGTCATAAAAGTTATGAGCCCACAACTAGTTTAGAGTGAACCTAAGGGGTCACACATTAAGTTGGAAAGAATACACTTCTAACTAAAACATATCTAAGGGTTGGATCAACTTAATTAATAGAGATTAATTAATTTGAGACTCAAAATTTGGAACTCAAAATTAATTTAAAGAGTTAAATTAATTTATCCAATTAAATAATATAATTATTTAATTGTACCTAATAAGATTAGGGAGCCCATGTGAAGCTAATTAATTAATTTAAATGATCAATTAATTAAGTAGTGTATAAATTAATTTAAGGAGTTAAAATTAATTTATCTGATTAAATAATATGATTATTTAATTGGATTTAATATGATTAGAAGTCCTACATATGATCAAGTTAATTAATTGATATAATCAATTAATTAAATTGGACATATTAAATAATTAAATTATTTAATAAGTTCTAATATAATTAGAAAGTTCATGTGGAACCAATTAATTAAGTTGAACTTATTTAATTGATTGAAATCAATTAATTGGACTTAATTCATTTAATTAAAGTCCAAGCTCAAGTTAATGGCCCGTAGGAGGTCCATTATAAAGTTTAATTACAAGAATTAAACTTTTCTTGGAGTTTGATAAAAAGAAGTAATGAGATAAGGAAATGAGCAAGTGGAAACCTAGTGGCCGATTCTTGTAGAAAACAAGAGAGAGAAATCAGCCAACTCTCTTAGAGTGAAAAACCACACCTTTATCTTCCCTCTTGATTATTTTCTTCTATCAAAAGGTTTTATATTCTGATCATGGTTTAATTCTTCTATTTTCTAGTTGAATTAAAAATTGAATTCCACATATTCTAGAAATTTTCAATTGGTATAGAAATTCTTCTATTAGCATGAATTCAATTGGTGTAGAAATTTTCAACGAGTGGATATACTTATAGGGATAACTCTTGGGACTCTAAACAAACCATTTCCAACACGAGGGGTTTGGAATCAAGATTTTTTAAAGTAGTTCGTGGATGGTTTCAAGATTCGTGAAGGAGCTCGTGAAAAGAAAATAATTTGAAATGTTCCTTGCATCTTCAACAATCGAAGAGCAAATCAAGGTAAAAAAATTTTAAATATTTTTACTTTAAGTATCACAAAACGCATAAATGAGGAATTACAAAAGAATTTTCAAATTCATTTTTAATTAATGTTTGTTTTTATTATTGAATTTTTTTCCTGGACTGCACGAATCCAACAAAACGTCTCATTCGGGTAACTAGAAAAGTGTGTTTATCAAAGCTTAAAAGTATCTGAATTAAGGGAATACTAGTGTTTACCATTCTGAACTCATGCAAAATGGGTAACATGAAAAAATTCAAGTAATTTGGCCTCTGATTGTTCTAACTTCTGCTACTGCTACCTCCTCCGCATAATCAATGCTCCCTGTGTAATGTTAACTAGTCAAATTGACTAATTTTCTAACCTTGGCTTTGTTACCTAGTCAAATTGACTGATTTTCTAAATTCAATAACGAACAATTCACTCAAATGTTCAAAATATTTGAATATTATTAATCAACACAATTGATATAGATTTGTAATTTACAAAGAATAAAATAGTTGATCAAAAAAATAAACAAATTGACTTAGTACTACATCAAATGGACCATTCATTTTGGGCCAGAGGGTGTAATAATTAAAGTCACTAACAAGAGAATGTGGTAAACAGGACAAGGACCGTTTGACCGAGATGGTAAGCAACTTTTCAGCATCAGTAACAAATACATTAGAAGTTCAGGTTTCTTCGGATACAGGAGCAACCATCTAATGCATTTCTCATTATAATCTATGTTCAGAACTAACCAAAAAGCCAGTAAGGAATCCTGAAAAGGATGAGTGATTTTATAATGCAGATCACCTAGAGCTGTGGCTAGGATAAAAACCATTTACAGACATCCCACCATCAACACAGATTATCTGACCAGTAAAGGATGCTGCAGGTACTGACGAGACCTCTGTTGGGTCTCCAAGCCGCCGCATAGGAGTTCTATCATATACTTCTTCCAAGTATTCTTTGTTACCCAGCACCGGGAATTGAAGAGTGAGATCATAAAGACAATGCAAGAGTTAAATTACCTTACGCAGCGAAAGGGCTAGAATTTGTTTTGTTTGGATCACATTCCGAGAAAAAGGTTTACAGTTTAAGAAATATATGCAATGTTTATCTAACACTCTCATCAGTGAATAAAAAGGTCTTACACTTTATTCATGTCATGTAAATTCAATTTACAAACCACCAAATAACAAATATGCAAAATCACATTGTCTTGTGAAGGTGGACACATATTGTCTACTTCTTAGGAAACATGTATAAATAGATTAACAGTTCTCTACACATAGATTTGTGATATTAATCCACCATAAAGGTATAAATTTTAGTTTTAGGTAAATATCATCCAATTATGGCACTGAAACACGAGAGAGAATCAAGAGAAAATCAATTCGGACTACAAGAGCTTGGAAAATCCAGGTACACACCAAATTTGAGTGAAAAAAGTTCCTATAAAAAAATTTACATAAACCCAGGAGCCGAAAGATGCTAAAAACTCAAGTCAATGCTGTTTTGGCAAATGTTTATATCGATAAACAAATTCAGACAGATATTAAGCTACAACCAAATAATGGTACAATTGAAGTTATTGAAAAAATTTGAATATAACAAGTTGCTCTCACCCAGAAAAAGAAAAAATTATTGGCCACCTCTTTTCTGTATAAGGCCAGACAACTATTATGTCAATAGTATCAAAAAGTTTGAATCTATATGTAATATTTCCAAAACTTTTTCTGACTAAAATTTCCACTGGCATTTGTCTTAAACCCCTTAAGGGCGCACTGCTCATAGAAAAATTATACAAACCAAAAAGAAAAGGAATAGAAAAACAAAACCTACTTGCTCCACCATGGAGGTTCTGATGTACCAAGGTGCAACAGCATTAACCCTGATACTGTCCCTCGCCCACTCACATGCCAAGTTTTTGGTAAGTTGATTGATTGCACCTAGGGGTGAAGGATAAATTTCCCATAAGATTTTTGATTGTGTAACTATAGCACAGAGGTCGAGTCATATTAGTATTACCTTTGGATGCTCCATGGACAGACATATACTTCAATGATACAAAACCAGAGACTGAAGAGGTGAACACTACATTTCCTGCACCAGAGGCTTTCAAAAGAGGATATGCAAGTTGGCACATGTGAAAAGCAGATTCAAAATTTGTTCCCATGAGCATCAAAACTTCTTCAGATGCGAAATCAACCATAGGTTGTCGGATGTTTGTCCCAACATTGTTTATCTACTTAACCCAAATACAAAACAAGATTAATCTCGTATGAAGTCATGCAGTAAATACACAAACAAGTGCTGGGAAGAAATGGTCTGATACAGAAATATAGCTTACTATCTAATATCCCATCCCAGAAATAGGAGACAAATTGGAGAGTTGAAATGTGAATACTAAGCATGACACTGCAAACCGGTCTGAAACAAGATATTTTTGTGAAAAAATAATAATAATGTAGATAATGAGGAATTTCAAAATTTGAGAACTGTGGTGATTGTGTCCCTAGAAAATTGATGGAAATGGACCTGATACAGGGCAACCCAAATGGAACCACAGAGTTTTTTCTTCTTGCAATTTCGTGGAGAGACTTGCCAGCAATATTGATGCTAAACTTCAGATTATGATAGGAGAAGGGCATTTGAAGTGGGCCATGTGAAATAAGATTAAAAGATACATTCAACAAATGATGTCTATGCCTGGAAACTTTGTTATGTCATTGAATACCTGAAATGGTACAAGATGAGCACATTTCAAATCTGGTGAAGATAATGTGGAGAATTCTTAGGATGTGATTAGACAAAAAACAGATTTAGTTCCTTGTAATAAATAGGATTTCTCTAGTAGTATGTTTCTCGTGTCACTTCATATTTAATGGCTTGTCAGACTTTCAACAAAAATGGTTACTGATCATGAAATACTAGGGCTTAAAAAAGCCTGTGGAATGCTATCAATGTCAGCAGCAGGATTAATCAAATGATCTCCGCTGACACAAAAGTTAAACCATTTCAACTTTTTAGTAGAAATGGCTCAAGATAGAGAGAAAAATTGAGCAGTCTTGAAAAGAAGATATCTAGAGTTTAAAGTTTGGTCTCGTTCGCATAAAAATATATAGCGTGTTATCATGTTTGGGAGATGTGGAAAGCTGGGTCCTCTTGCCACCAGAGCTGTCTAAAGTTCCATAATGTGTTCATGCGACATTGTTGAGGAAATAGGTACCTGCGATTGTGTTATTAGTTGGCATAAGAAATGAAAAGGCCTCCTCTAGCTTTTATTCTTTGTTTGCATAGGCATCGCAAAGTATTTAATGAATTTGAAAGGAATGTTGATCTGTGAAATTGGAATTATCATTTCAGAGCACAACCATACACAAACAACATATTGTAGGCAGAATTTTGGTTTCCCATGAAATTTTTATGGTAGGTTTTAAATTTAAGGTGATAATGTGATCAGATTAATTCTGTAATGCACGACTTTATTTGCTCTTAATTATTAAAGAGACGTGAGAGAGAGATTCAAGTGTTAGATTCTCCGTTGCTGGTATAATAGTATGGCGAGTAGTCACTACACCCTAAGGCTTGTATCTGCTTGCAGTAATAATGTTAGATTTCCTAAGGATAGATTGAAGTATGGAAAAAACGAGCACGACCACGCTGATGTACAGTGTCTTGCACACCCACATGCATATCTAAATAATGGTAGACACTTGACTAGGTGACGTATTTAGCCTTCCTGAGAAGTTCCGTTAAATCATCCTAGAGGCCAAGGGTAGAAATGATGGATTAGCATTGTTTAGTAAGATTTACAAGGAAACACGTCAATTGAGAATTGTTCTCGCCTATACTAGAACATTTTTCGACCTCGCTGACGGGCAGTTCAATGTGAATGGCTAGGTCATCATTGCATACATAATAATATGGGTAAGTGGATTCCATAGATTGTTTGCTAAAATATGAAAATACGTCTCATAACTTGTTTCTATTTTTTCAATTTCATAATGGCATCTATTAGCCCTCTGCAATTTACACTAAAGAAAAGACACTCACTGGCCCTAATTATGCTGAATGGAGATGAATCTTGATATTGTGCTAACTCATAAAGGGCACAAGTTTGTGCTTAATGAGCCATGTTCTCCTGTTCCAGCTAAGTTACCAATGAATCACAGGCTATAAGGGATCGCCATGAATGGTGGCATAAGTCCAATGATTTGGCCAATTCCTATAACCTAGCCTTGGTCTCAAACATTCTCAAGCATCAGATGCAAGACATGGTTACTGCTACATTAATAATGCAGCATGTCAGAGAAATGTTTGGTGGCAAAGATCGTGCAGCTAGGCAGGAACTAATAAGGAAGATGCTCAATACCAAGATGGCTGAAGGAACACCAGTTCAAGATAATGTCATGAAATTAATGGCTTATTTGAATGAACTGGAAATCCTTTGGTGCCACAACTGATGGTCACACTCAGGAGGATATGATCCCGAACTCCTTGTCGAGTTCTCTCACACAGTTTAGACTTTATTATGCAATGAATAATAAGGATTATACATCGCCTGAACTGATGAAGGAATTACAAGTGGCAGAGGGAGCCATAAAAGCTAAGGGAATTACAAGTGGCAGAGAGACCCCTAAGTGCTGCAACATCAGATTCAGGACGACTAATATATTGATGCTTTCTGCTCTCTCTTTCTCTTTATATGAGATGCAGAACAGCACAAAGTAAAGTTCTCTCATCCAGATTTCAAATTGCCACCATGGAAGTCATTAAAACATTAAGCTCAGCTCCTGTAACAGAAAAAAAATTCCTCCTAAACAAGTTCAGATGATTAGGAACCCGGAACCACCTCCGACTTGGCTGTGAACAGAGGTAGATGACACAGACTGTCCCTCCTATTCACATAAGAAAACTGCAGACCGTTGTGTTACTCTCAACTACAACCTATTCAAAGTAAGGAGTATATGACAATGACCGATGCAGAAAATAACAGCAAATCCCGACACTCTTTTTCTCCAGCAAAGCTTTTTAGGTTCATTGGCTAGATATCACTGTCTTCCCGGCTTAATCCTCTTAAAATATACATTTTTATCAGGATGAATAATAAATCTGTGTTATATGTATGATTCAGAGATAAAATTTTCATGACTATTCTTCGTAAATAGAATAAATTATGATTCCCATGCGTAACAGTCAACGGGTCCTAAAGCATAAGGCTATGCAAGAATTCAACTTTTGTAATTTTTCTATTTTTTTTGTTCCTGAACTTTATAAATCCCCACATGTATGTCTTGATTTCGCTCTTGGAGATTAGTTTTTTGTAGTCTATGTTACTCAGCTACATCTGTTTATCAAGAATCCTGTCTGACACAAAATTTGATCCATATTTGACTTACCAAAATTGCAGGGTTCTCCAACGCCTGCAATAACTTCCTAACAGTATCTGGAATACATCTGTTATTGGACCATAGAGTATATGTGGCTGCACGGGGCAACATATTGACATTTATATCATCAGGATGTCTTGTGTTTGCGCCTTAATTATGACCCAGCTTGATTTACATTTTGCACAGTATTCTATTTCGCAAATCACAGAGGTAAGAGCACTTCTCATTACGGTTTAGGATCTCACTTAGTGCCTAAATATATAGAGATAGGTTGCAGGAAGGATTGTGTATGAGAGACTAGTCAATTCTAGAGGAGGCGGCTGAATATAAAGAGATTTCGGTAACAGCTGATAAATAACTTTGTAAGTATCCCGTTTTTGGTAAATTCATCATTTCGCCTATGCACATAAGGTTCATTGTGCCAAACCAGATAAATCTTGTGTCAATTTATCTTTTTCATTATTTTGTAGTTTTTCTTGTATTGTATGAATGTATCGTGATAATACACATACAGGATCCCCGTCCCCACAAAAAACTGTTTAACCCCAAAGCAATGTAATAAATAAAAAAAAACACCACATACCAGAACAAAAAACTGCTATTCTCCCATTCCACATCTTGAAATGATTTTCCTATACCAAATGCTGCAGAAAGATCATCAAATTGAAGTGAACTAGAGAGATAAACTTACAAGAATATTGAGCTTCCCATCAAATACAGAGGAAATAGAATCCAGTAACTTCCCCCTGTCTGCTTGAGAGGATACATCGCACACTGAGCCCGTGACTCCAAGACCCTCGTCTTCCCAAGCCCTCAAATATTTCTCCAGCTCATCTTCGTTCCTCACACATGTGTGCACAGTGGCCCCAAGCCAAGCCAATTCCTCCACTATCGCATGTCTATACAATGTAGTAAAAAACAGCACAGGAGTACCAGAGAAAACCCACATTAGAAATGGCATCATTTGTTAACCATCAATGCATGTTAAATGGGTAAATAATGATAAAAATATAGTGTTGATCAGAGCCCTAGCCCAAGCCCATGCCTTAAGTGTACAATTGGAAAAAAATATCACATATGAACACATAGAGAGACGATCGGATATACCTATACGCAGCAGAAATCATTAATCCACGTAATTATGACTAAATTCACCTATAAGCCTCCTTTTGATTGAATCGCGAACACGTCCACAATCCATATTTTCGAATCAATCATCAACACTACCAGACCTACCCACTCGTTTACACACCACAAATACATAGAGTTCTTTGTGATGCACCAAAAAAAATCCATAGAGAGAAATTTTAGGATAGATGTATGAAGAAAATTTAGAAGAGAGTCTGAGAGAATACGCTAATTACCCTCTTGAATCAAAATAGGGATTTAATATATATAGCTATATATCTCTTCCTCCACAAGGAAGAATAACAGTTCAATTAGGAATCTAATCCCACCCAAATTGTGGAATTAAATGCCATGTCAAATATGGATGCCAATCGAGTCGTTGGTCTAAAATCCAACCCAAATTCCAACGTCTCCTACTCCCACTCATACATAATTGAGTCGATCTATTCGAATCTCAACCCCATACAATTTCTCAATCTCACATCCTTCCTTTCATATAAGAAAAGAGGCATGCAACGGAGAGATAAAGAAATACGTGAGGAGAGTTATATTAAGTCATAACAACCCTAAACTATGAGTTCGCACATAATCAAGCGTCTCTAAATCCTTCAATGAATAATAAATAAAGCATGCTGGACTCTCACAATCGCCTAGGCTATGAACCATAAAGCATAATTGCATTACTGACTTAGTTCTTCCTTGGCGTCTCATGCCAATCAGCTTATTCTTGATAGCTCTCCTAGGCGTGCTCCGGCAGACCAAATCATCCATGAATAATGGATAACATACTAAAGTAGCATCATCAAACTTACAACTTCATAACATGGTATAAAATCCCAAAATAATATGAGCTCACACAGTAACACAGTTGTACCCATTCAATCACTTCCCATAAGAGCTCGTCACAAAGCACATGTAATATAAGTACATCCTATAATGGAGCTCCCACTTAATTTGGGCATATCACGTTCTAAACACCAAATAAACCTAAGTCCAATCGCTATTCAAATCCCTAACCTGAGTCACCAGACAATCACTTTCCAAAATGCCTTCTAATAGTTCGCACGTTCAGCTATAAAAAGGCTTGTGACGAAGTTGGACGTACTTCATAGTCGACCAATAATTATCTCATCTTAGCCTCTAAGCTAAGATAACTCTAAATTATGCATATTAACCTTCCTCGCTACTCCAAGTGCGAAAGCAATTATTTGCATACCTCATTTATATGACAAGATCTTTAAATCTTATCCTGCTCCCTAATTGCAATGTATCAGAGGGCCAATCAAAGTCATATCATAAATCTAGTACCAACAATATAATGAAAATGCAAAGCTATCTCATTAATCATTAAATGTTCTCACAAGCCACAAGAATCAAATTCTATATAATCTCATACTACTAACATGCCTTTGGAGCATATTCCATACAAAGGCTCAGTTAAAAGGGATGAGCAATCACACCACGCATGTAGAAATATGCCTGACAACAATTTAATTATGTGCAATACTCTCATAGATAAAGCAATATTTAGTATAAATATGTTTAGTCATCTAACAGTACCTAATGCCCAAAGCATACATCAAAGTGGCTTTATTATCACTATGATATCAACCTCACAAATGTGCGCCACAATGAGCATCGTCTCAAAAAGCATTACTTAACCAAATAGCCTCCAATTAATCTCAAACCACTCTACTCAAATATCTAAGTATTCACTTGACTGCATCGCAACATTCATGTCAAGGACCTTTGATATAGTCATCAGTAATAATTACCAATAATCTAATTGCTAAGAACATAGCTAATCAAGCACACACATATTGCACATCAAACTTCCTATAACACTTGCCTAAACAATACTAGCTAGAATTTCTTTTCTTCTTCCACTTTAAAGCATTTCTTTTAATTAACATAATCTTGGCCATGGAGTGTAAATAGGATTAGCATGATGCATACAAAATTTAGACATTAACACCAGGTATGCATCCCAGTTCTCCTATGTTCAATCCAAATAAAAAGGACAACCACTTCAAAGTGGCAACATCCCCATGTCACTTCTAGCCATCACATTATCGCTCATATATAATGAGCTAAATCCCACACTTGTCTTAGACAGATATTTAGTGTTTTGCCCAACAATCATTAAGCTTATTATAGTGATAGCTCGAAGAAATTAATAGCACAACTACTTAGACAACAATTCAAGTTGCAAATGGAGCTTTTGAAGCAATAATCTTTACGCTCTTACCCCACTTCTTGAATTCATTAGGATTACCATATAGATCTCCTCGTTCATTCCTCTTGAAGTATGTAACTTTAATCTTCTAGGATAAACTTTAATCATACAACAAAAAATAGCAAAAATAGATTTGACTTTCAACCAAAAGAAAGTGGTCAAATACTTGAGTTTGATATTTCTCTCAAACCACCCATCCATTTTCACCAAACTTTGACCATATGATCTACCTATCAACCTCTAAGTATGTTGAAAAACTCATGGCAAAATTTTATGGTTAAAAAAACACAAATTTCTTTATTTTATTTAATGTTTTTAAAGCATACAATCATATTTATTTGCCTGCGTAAATAAATTCCTGCATCATATTGGCTCTAATACCATTGTTGGAAAAAATATCACATATAACATAGGGAGTAGATAGGGTACACCTATTTGAAGCGGAAATTAATAATCCACATATTTCGGATCAAACTCTCCTACAAACCTTGTTATGATCGAATCACGAACAGTCCTATTTTCATATCAATCATCAACATGCCTTACTCGTAGTAGTGGATGACTGCTAGAGCTATCCACTCATTTACACCTCAAATCTAAGAAGTTGTTGGTGATGCTCCAGAAAAGTTCGTAAAGAGAAATTTTAGGAGAAATGTAGAGGAAACATTTAGGAGAGAGTTTGAGAGAATAAGTTAATTGTCCTCTTCAATCAGGGACTCGATGTATATAAGTATCTCTCCCTACATAAGGAAGAATCCCGCTCAAAATAGGAATATAATCCCACCAAAATTCTATAATTAAAATCCAACACATAAGTTCAAAACCGAACCCAATTTCCAACATATACAATTTAGTGCACAGCATAAGCACACAACGAGCCACAACACACAATCAAAAGGGCAGCTTTCAAGATCAACACACACTAAATGCATTGTGGAAATGTAGTGTCCAACGCAAAAGTACACAACCAGAGAAAACCAACATAAACAATTTGCAGCTACCAAGAATCAACATTGACCAAACATGTGGATAATGTAAAGGTAAACTTTGTACCAATTGGATAGACAATGTAGTACAGAATGCAGTAAACAGCACAAAAAAATAGCAGCTTTCATGAACCGGAATTAAACAAATGTGTAAATTAATGCAGTGTAAAATATTTGCGTGGGTTAGAGCTAGCCATACCCGATACCCCTGGTGCCGCCGGTAACGAGGGCGGTGGAGCCATGAAGAGAACAACGGGAGGGTTTCACAGCGGAGGCAGTTGTCTTGAAACGAAGCAAGCGATGGTTGCCAACTGAGGGGTCAGCTAAAGGAGTGGGCTTAGTAGAATTAAGTTTGAGGGACACAGCGGAGGGCTATATGGCCGAAGACATGTTTCTTTGTCTACGGTGCTAGAAGCCCTTCGGCTTCCGTGATGTATTGAAACAAGGGAACTTTCATTTTGCACCCCCTCAACTACATTGATGCAACGCTATGCCCCATTTAAGGCTATAAAAATACATTTTAACCCCCGCCAACTAAGAAAATATGATATTATATTTTTCAATTTTACTCCTCTTTTCTAAATATTTGAGAAAATATCGTAGTTAAAATTAATGTTGTCAAAATCGAACCGGACCGGCTGAAATCGAAAGTCGGTCCGGTCCGATTAAGCCCAAAAATTATTTTGACCGGTTATTTTTTGATCGGTTTGACCGGTCAACAACAGGTCAAACCAGTCAAAACTGCCAACATCCGATTATAATCGGTTTGACCGGTTTTAATATTTTTTTTTTAATTTTTAATTTTTGATTTTTATAAAGGTTTAAATTTGATATTATGTTATATTTATGTAATTATTTGAATTTTGTATTTTGTTATATGTGTTTTTATGTAGCTATTTATTTATTTTTACATTTAAAGTGTATTACATAATAATTAATTTATTATATTATTATTTTACATAATAAAATAATAAAATATAATTAATTTTCATTAAACCGGTCCGACCGCCGGTTGAACCGGTCCGACCGGTTGAATTGCTAATTTTAACAAAATCGGTTTGGTCACCGATCCGATTATGAAAATATTAATTAAAATATCAAAATTTAAATTTTTTTATTTGAACTTAATAATATAAAGCATTTAACTTAAATTAAATTAATTATAAAATGACATAATTGGATTTTATACTAAAGTAAAAAAAATTACCAATAAATAATTTTTTTTTATTATAATAAATAATTTTTTAATAATTAGTACTTTCAAAAAAACTTCGAAAGACCTTTAATTTAAATGGTAAATATGCCCAAAATCGATACAAATGAGTAGATAGAGAATACTTGGGACGTAAGACAACTCTTTTTAAGAAATTTGGTAAAGTAGTCTCATAACTTTAGGAAAAAGGGTGTCTCCTCACATATGAGGGTGAAATAACCAAACTAGTGTAATCGTTTACGAAAAATATAAATCTTTGCAAAATTGTAAGACCATATATGAAGACTAATGTTTACCCAATTCTAAATGCTTAAGGAAAGTTGTTGACTTGTTCGATATTCTAATTTTCAAAATTTAAAACTAATTTATAGTTAGTCCAAAATTTATGTATCGATTTTGGGCATATTTAGAAAAAATTTATGCCCAAAATCCTTTTCACATCGTTTTTTTATTTTTTAAACAATGATTTCATTCACACTAATGTTATGATTATAATTACTTAACAATTATTTATGGTAATTAGGAATGGAATTAATTTGATAAGTTAAAAATATTTAAAATAGTAATTTAAGTATAAAATTCAACTATGATAATTTATAATTAGTCTAATTTAAATTAAGTATTTTATATTATTAAGTTTAAACAACAATTTCGAGGTTCCAATATTTTCTTAAATATTTTGCAAAGAGGGGTAAAATTGGAAAATAATTTATATTTTCTTAGTTGAAGGAGCAAAGTGTATATTTTTATATTTTGAGGGAGCAAAATGTCACCTGGATAAGTTCAGGGGGGCAAAGGAAATTCAACCCTATTTATAAAATCATGGAAGGATTCTCATCAATTTTGTAGTGTTAGAGAAAATGAATAAGATATCTAATGCAATGCCCAAAATTCTTAAGAAATATTATATGTTTAGTCATTTAATCCATCTACTTTTTGGTACAACTTATTAATGGGACATAAAAACTATATAGTGATATTCTTATTTTGGCGAGAAAAGGTATAAAAATAGAAATTGTCCATAAAACTATATATTAAATTTTTTATTTTTTGAAAAAAGAAAGGAAAAAGAGATATGTTTGTTTAGAAATCTCCAAACTCTTGCAAACTTATGCTTGATGGGTTTTAGGGCAAAATATATAAACTCCTCTTGAACTTCATATAATTACAAACACCCCTTAAACTTATAAATGTAATATTCACCGTCTTGACAAAATTCGTAAATTCCCTTAACTTCATCTAAGATCGCAAACACCCCCTAAACTTACAAATATAATATTTACCCTTCTAAATTTAATGTTTGAATAAAATTACTCTCAATGTAATGAATTGCCATTGTATATGTTTGTATTTTAGTATTTTTTAAATATTTTCCACTTCGAAATCAATTGTAAATTATTTTTTAATCATAAAAATATTTTATATTATAATTTTTTGAAAAAAGTAAGTAACTTAAGTAATTTAAATATTGAAAAAACTAAAGTAATAAAAGAGTAAAATAAATACACAAAATAGTATTAAACATGAAAAAGTTATTCTGATAATTCAAAATAAAGTATTAAGTATTTAATTTAAATGAATTTTGAACTCTTTTGCATAAAAATAAATAAGTATATCTCTGTTGATATTTAGACACATATATATAGATATATATTAAATTGAACAAAGATATATTTCAATAAATTTTGGATCCTTTTAAATAAAGATGCATAATTATTCAGTTTATATATATATATATATATATATATCTGTTGAGTTTACAAAAATATACTTATTCATCTTTATTCAAAAAGAGTTCAAAAATTTATTTAGATTAAATTGTTAATACTTTAATTTGAATTAAAATAATCAAAATAATTTTTGTATGTTTAATTTTTTTGTGTTTTTAATATACTATTTTATTACTTTATTATTTGTTTAATTTGAATTAATTAAGCTACTGATTACTTTTTAGGAAAAATTATAATTTAAAATATTTTTATAATTAAAAAAGAATTTAAAATTAAATTTGGAGTACAAAATAATTAAAATATACTAAAAACTATTTAAGTTCATTGTATCAAGGGAAATTATATCGGTTATAATAACATCTAATAATATTCGAACATGGTTTTTATACCACTTATAATTTTATATTTTTATAGGATATTAATTTTGTATTGGTTTATATTTGAGAGGAATGAAATTAGAATCAAAATAGGAGTATGTATTTGGTTGTGTAATATAAAAAGTGAAAATAGATGTGTAAATGTTATATGTAGGCAAATGATAGTAGGAAAGTGATTTAATGATTTAGATGGGATGATTGAAAGGCTGCGGGGCCAAAGATTGGAATATATAGTGGAAGACTAATTATAGCTTTTATTTCTCGTCTTGATTTTTGGCTTACCCATACAGCAACCGTCATTCCCTATTTATACAAGGGAAAGTCGGTTCTCGTGCTTCTTCGACCGACTTTATTTGTGACTAGGATTATTTCTTCTAGGCTTTTCTTCTCTCATTTTTTTAACTGCATTATTTCTTCACCACACAACTTTCAGTTTAAGCTTTTCTTGAAATGGCTAATCTAGGCTATTCTAGAAATGGGCAACAATTTTAATAAAAATATTCCACGAATTATTTTAAGAAGAATAATATATTAAGAAAAACAACTATGAAGTGTACTTACACATGATATCAAGAAAAGACCATTAATCGGAATCTAATCATCTAAAAAATCCCCAACTCAAATCTATGCACATTAGTTGACCTTAGAATGAATTTACCACCTAATAAAATAATAAAATTAATTACTTCATTACATAACAATATCAACTAATAATTAACTCACTACACTTATAGATAACGAGAAATTATAATAAACAACAAATTACAATAAAAAACTCACGGGAGACAAATACTTAAACGTACATTATAATAAACAACAAATTACAATAAACAATAAGCTCACATAAATGAGACAAATATTTAAACGTGTAGTAGAATTTGAACCCACAATCTTATATTTGGGAAGTATTAGAACATTAGCCTTAGCCATTAAAACAAACCTCATCAACAAGGCTTGTTAATAATTAGAAATCAACACATTATAATAATTCCATATATTTTCTTTCCACTAATTATGTATAAATTGTCATTATAGTTAAGTTAATGAGTTGTCACTATAAATCTAACTCAATTTTTATAACTATTTTATTTTTGAATATTATTATTATGAATTAAAACAAAATTTATCATCACTAAATGCATATAAATGACAACTTTAGTATTGCTACTTAATATTTTTTCACCAATATTATTTTTTATTGTAATGATTTAATTACATAGTAATTTAATGTAAGTAATTGGGAATATTTCTTGATTTAATTATATAATACAACCTATAACTAATCACATTAGTGCATAATCAAAAATTTCTTTTTATAAAAAAAAATATCTAGTTCAAAATTATTTGCAAAGTAAATAGAAAATCGAGTGTTTCGATTTTACCGCTATACTGAATAAATAGAGCTAGAAACCATAATGAAATTCGATGACACCTAATTTCTCATTAGCTACGCTTGTTCCAAGTTTGTGTAAAAATTATACAAGAAAAAGGAAAAGCAAGAAAGGAATAAAAATTTCTATAACTTCCTACGAAAATGCTTTACATTTTTCTTCAGTATGCTTTTAGTTATTTTTAATGTTGGTTTCATTTCTGCTTGATAAGGTATTACATATGCTAAACTACTCGTAGTGAAAATTTTGAAATTTTTTCATGCAAATAAATCAAAAGAATGCATATATGTAATCTTGTAAATAAGTTCAAAGCACATGACTAATGTAAAATAAAATAGATGGCCTTTAGAGTCATACCATTTGATTATATGATAGTCTCCTCATCATGCAAGTATTGTTGGCTCACAACTACCCCAAATTAAAACCAAAGAAGACTATTGTTGAGTCTCTTCGTAGTGAGAACGATTATAAAAAAATTAGCGAAAAAATTTATTTCATATTACCAAAAAATGGTATATGAAACTAATGATTGTGTGTTTCTATCTACACCTTAGGACATCTATTTATGCTAGGATGAAACATATAACAACCAACACAATAGGAAAAAGAGGAAATAACGATGAAATTTTAGCGACGAATTAAGATTTTTGTCTCTAAGTTAAATATTTGCGACGACATGATTTTAAAGTGTCGCTAAAAGTAGAAAAAAATATAATTATTTTTTTTATATTTTAGCAGCGACATGTCAACTCGTTGTCGCTAACTATAAATATAATTTTTTTAAATGTTAGCGACGAAGTGCAACAACTTCGTCGCTAAGATTAGGAAAAAAGAAAAAAAAATAATGGCAGCGACGAGCAATAGAATTCTCGTCGCTAACTATAAAAAAAATATATAAATTTATATTTTTTTTCTATTTAAGCAACGAAACTTACTAATTGCGTCACTAAGGTTAAAACATGTTAGCGAGGGCATAGTAAATTTTGTCGCTAATTTTTAAAAAAATTATTTGTTTTAGCAACGTACTATGGTAGTTTTTGTCACTAAGGTTAAAAAAAAAATTAAAAGTTAGCGACGCTATGAGCTATTAGCGTTGCTAACATTAAAAAAAATAAAATTAATTTTTCTTTCTATGTTAGTGACGAAATGGATTAGTTTTCGTCTCTAACTTTATTTCTATATTAGCAACGAAATGTATTGATTTCGTTGCTAAAATTAAGGGCTAAATTCACAGAACCCCTTTCTTTTCTCACATTTCTGAAAAATTGAGTTATCGTTTTGTCACCGTTCGACCACTATCCACCAACCGTTCTCATGCCACCAAACACCATCGCGCCATTCTCATGTCGTTCAACCACCGTCCACCAGCTGTTCAGCCACCATTGCCCCATTCAACCACCGTCTACCTCCGTTCAACCACCGTCCGTCAGCTGAGCTACCATCCATCAGCCACACAGTCGAGCAGCCACCCTATTTGATTTGCTGAAAAATCCCCATACCACCACAACCACTTTAGATAATTTGGTATTATTGGTTAATTTGAAAGGCTACATACTAATGATTAGCATTTGATTACATGAATTCTTTATGGTTTTGCACACTGAATTAGTTGAGTTCTACCTTTTGAATTTTCTATATTATTTTGAAACTTTTAGTTGATTAGTTATATATGAAAATCTGAACATGAGAAGATGTAGAGAAAGATTTTACGCAATGCAATATACTGTCAAATTTTGCTTTAGTTTTGATTTTATACAATGGGATGGTTATTGAGAGGACCTTATCAATTTTAAGACTTTAAGAGGAGATTTTGAAACTTATAAGATGTTGAATCTTTATTGAGATGTAAACCGTTAAACTTATAAAATAGGCCAAGGTTTAAGAGCTAAAAAGACATCTTTTTGGGTATATTTTTCAATATAATAGGTGAAGGTAATCTTATTTAAATATTTAAATAAGAGAAACTTATAGTTGGAAACATATAAGCATATAATATGATTTTGTTGTAGAATACAAAAAAATTGAGATATAAAAAACCTATGATAGTTAAGCATATGATATTAATGTCCTATTAAAAATGATGTTAAAAAACCCTATTAATCTCATCCGATCATTATGCCCTCTTAAAATCGGATGAGATTAATGTCCTATTAAAAATAGCAACTAACTTTACATCTGTAATAGATGTAATCTATTATTCTATATTGTTAATGTGGCATTATTCTTATCCTATTATATCTGTAATAGATGTAATCTATGATTAAAAGTCAATAAACTTAAGACTTGGGTTAGATCAATCAAAATATATATGTCATGCATATGCATTTACAAACTTTAGACCCCCTTTGGAATTTAGCATCCAAATTTTAAAATCTTTAATAATTTTAAAATTTGATGTTAAATTCTGAATTGTTCAGTTCGAACAGTTTGAGAACGTGTGCTTAATTATGGTCCTACATTAATATGTTATTTGTCTCGTATACGTGATTAATTATTTCAGTTCGGATCTTCATTTGTTCTTCGGGTGTACTGTAATATGTTTACTTGGAGAACTATGGGAGATGCTATCAAAATTTTTATGTGCATGAAATAAAGTGGTCATACTTATAAAACCATAATTAAGTGCACATTCTTAAATGTGATAGGGCCCTTATCAAAAGAGTGAAATGAGAAGTGGGAACAATACATGTCATTATGAACATGAATAATTTAAATCAATTATTTAATTACTATCATCAACAAGTTATATAATTACGGATCAAAATTGGATAATGAATCGGAATTAAGTGGCTCCAAAATATATAAATGATTTAAATCATTTTTTAGATGTAGTCAAGAATTATATGTCAACATTTGGGTTATCAAAGATTCGTTATCTTTGTCGAAAGTGTGAAAATTTATATCAACTTAACTTGGATTACGTTCGAGTACACCTTTATAGATGGGGGATTTCTAAGTTATACGAAGTGTGGATTTTTCATGGAGAAGTTACTACACCAAGTGTTGATACGAATCCCATAAATGAAGTTGAATATGTGAGTGAGGACAAATAAGATGATAATTTCTTTGATATGTTAAATGACTTAAAGGGATGCTGAAGTTGTTGTTAGTATTGGTGTTCGACAGGAGGATAATAATGAGAACATGCATGTAGAGGAGTTGGGAGAAAGTTAAATGTCAATGTTTGAAGAAACACAACGAGAGTTATATTCAGGTTGTACTAATTTTTCTGCATTTAGTATCTTAGTGAAATTAATGCATATGAAGTTTTTGAGTGGTTGGAGTAATAAGTCATTTAATATGTTGCTTCAATTATTGCGATACGCATTTTCTAAAATTGAATGCAATTCCAAGCTCTCATTGCGAAGCTAAGAAAATATTAAGAGAGTTAGGGTTGGGATATGAATCTATACATGCTTGTAAAAATGATTGTATCTTATTTTGGGATGAACATGAAGGTAAGAATACATATCCGATGTGTAAGGAGCCCCGATTTAAGTATGATGTGGCAAACAAGAAAAAAATCCATCAAAAAGTCCTTTGATATTTTCCTTTTAAGCCAAGACTTAAGTGGTTGTTTTTGTCGAAACATATAGCAAAGGATATGAGTTGGCATAAGAAAAAAAAGATTGAAATGGACGGGACATTTAGACACCCAGCTGATGCTGAATCATGGAAAGAGTTTGACAAATTGCATGAAACATTTGTAGCTAATCCTAGAAATGTTCATTTGTGCTTAGCAACTCATGGTTTTAATCCGTTTGGAAACATGTCAAATGCTTACAGTACTTGTGTCGTACAATTTGCCCCGTGGAAAATGATGAAACCATTGTACATAATTATGTCTCTTTTAATTCCTAGGCCTAAGTCACCTAGAAAAAAGATAGATATATACTTATGGAGTGAGGGGATAGAAGCATATGATGCAACTACTGAACAAATATTTCAATTATATGTTGCTGTAATGTAGACAATTCATGACTTCCCAGCATATGGGACAGTGTCTGGGTGGACCACTAAGGGTTATAATGCATGTCCTGTATGTCTTGAAGATACTGTGAGTCAAAGATTATGTAGTAAAATATGTTACACAGACCATCATCGATTCTTACATGTCAAGCACTCGTGGCGTAAAAATAAGAGCTTTAACAAAAAGTTTGAAGGTAAAAGTTCGCCACAAACCTTTAGTGGTAATGAGATTTTAATTTAGTTAGATGTGCTGCCTGTGACCTTTGGTAAAGATCCTACAGTGATCGACAAAAGAAGACAGTTGGTTGGTTATACAAAATGGGTTAAGAAGTCATTTTTCTTTCAATTAGAGTATTTTTTCAGACTTGAAGTCGAGACATAATTTGGATGTTATGTAGATTGAGAAAAATATTTATGATGCTTTGGTTGGCACATTGTTGAGTATAGATAGGAGGTCAAAGGATACGGTCAAAGCTCGATTAAACATGCAGGATATGAGTATAAGAAGTGAATTACAGCTGAAGAAGATTGGGGACAGAGTCAGTAAGCATCTGCAAGTTACACATTCACTTTGGAAGAAAGGCATGAATTTTGTTAGTTTTTAAAATGTATGAAGTTCTCCAATGGTTATGCCACAAATATCTCAAGGAATGTGAATGTGAATGATGGAATGGATTAAAGACACATGACTGTTATGTCTTTTTGCAAAGATTACTTCCAATCACCATAAGGAAGGTTTTACCGAAGGATATGTGTGGCACAATTGTTGAGCTGTGACTTCTTCAAAAACCCCACTTCAAGAACTTTACATTTTGCAGACTTGAGTAAAATGGATGAGGATATAGTATTCATTTTGTGCAAGATGGAACGAATATTTCCTCCAGCATTTTTTGACATTATGGTTCACTTGACAGTTCATTTACCTTGTGAGGTCATATTGCTGGACCTCTTTTATCACGATGGATGTACCCATTTGAAAGATATTTGGGAACACTCAAGAAGTATGTTCCCAATATGGAAAGACTAGAGGGATCTATTGCAAAGGGATATGTTGTGAATGAAGCATTGACTTTATCATCTTTGTATATGAGTCAAATTAAAACAAGATTTTGCTAGACGGGAATGTAACAAAGATGTTAGTCAACCTATTTCATTCATCTTAAGTATTTTCAATACCATACACTTTCTTGTGATAATCATCGGACTACTCAAAATAGTGGGGTTAGTGTACCATCATCCGATGACGGTGATAACTTAGATTTTTTTGGAGTTTTGAAGGATGTTGTTTTAATTTTTTACACGTTTGGATATAAGGTATATTTATTCGGGTGTGATAGGTTCTGATGTAACCCCCAAAAGAAATTAGTCATGCAAGAGTTCGATCTAACATGTATTGACACATCTAAGCCATGGTATGAGGATGATCCCTTATTTAACTCAACATGGGCTCCATAATCTTATTAGGTCTACTTAAATATATTTAATTAAATAAATTAATTTAACTCATTAAATCAATTTTAAGCCCCAAATTAATTAATCTCTATTTATAAATTTGATCAAATCTTGGATATATTATTGTTAGAAGTGTACTCTTTTCAACTTAGTGGGTGACCCCTTAGGTTCACTCTAAGCTAGCCATAGACTCATAAATTTTATGACTTAGTTGAATAATTAATTATTCTGTTTAATTAATTCAATTAATTAATCCTCTTGAAATTAACTCATTAATTCCAAGGACCCACAAGTTTGGAAAGCACCTAACAGTGCATCATGACTCCTAGTTTTAGGTAAAAGTGCGAATCTATTCTAATTATGAATACCATAAAAGTACAGTCCTTCTGACATCTAACCTCCTGATGGAGCCTACAGTATGGATTATTAGTCGATACCCCAAAAGCTCAATAACTATGTATCCATTCCTAATAACTTGACTCGATGATGAACAATTAGAAAACCCTACATTAATTTTCATCCAACATTGACCAAGAATTTTAGAGTCAAGTACAGTGGAACACATAGGAGATTCACCTATTCATCTAGATAGGTGACGGATCCTTTGTTGGCTACTTATTAACCTCCATACATGCAGAGTTACACCCAATGTAAATCCCTTGTGATTATTATGCAATCGAAAAATATATCAAGGTGCAACATATCATGCACAAGGTTACCATGGTGCCTCAAGTGCAATGACTAATTTTTGCACTATCGTAACGGAAAAATTCCCATTCGATAATAAAATATTTTCAATTGGGAATTTTCAGGCGTGGTAGTTCGATATACTTGTTCCTAAACAAGCACCCGCATATATGCACTAGTGTCACCATACCAATGCCCATGGAATGAGGTATCCTCATTTCAAGCCTACATCGTATGCGCAAGTCTCAGTAGGATGAACGATGTCTTATCTCCTTGATCCTTGACTTAAAATATTTTAAGACCACAACCTTAGATGCATATTCCACGATCGCCATTATATGTGTGATCATGCCCCATAACTATGTGTGATGTAAGGACTTCATCTAATTCTTATGATGAATTTATGATGAAGATTGCCATTTCAATGATACTAATATGAATAAGATTGGTTCATAAGAGTATATGGATAGTTTAGATCAATTAGCTCATCGGTACTATTCTAACACCTTTCATGTTCCAATTCCTTAGTGGGATGCACGGTGTTGGTTTCACTAATTTATTTTGGGTTATTTTATTAAATCTCAAGATTCTAGGTCTTAGAACAATTACAATTCTCCACATAAGCTTATTTTAGCTTGAGGTATTAAATATACGTATGATGTATATTTCGAATCAAAGATATTCAAATTCTTGAGTTTGATTTAGAAAAACTTATGGAGATTTAAAGAAATAGTTGAAACTTTTGAATGAAACTTTGGACATTTTCAATTAACATAGTTATGCATGCTTTAAACTAAGATATTTGTATATATGAAGTACACAGTGAATTTTACTAAAGGTTATGATAATAAGTCTATTTGTAATTTAAAAATAATAAATGTAATTATGATTTGATAATAAAGTAATGACCGAACATACACTATTGATAAAATTCAATATTTAGAATTACATTAAGTTCTTATGAGGATCAAAAACACTATATTTGGTATATTTTCTACCTCCAATTTCATGTTACGAATACAAATTATAAGTGTGATTTAATAATAGTTAACTCATGACATTGAATGATGGCAGTAGAAACATGATAATGATACATTTATGATGTTTACATCTCATAAAATCCCAGCCACAATTTTTTTTTATCTTACAATAAAAATGTTTTTTTTTTTAAACTATCATCTAACATAAACTATTTGTAAGTATATTTTTTGAAAAATCTTTTCTTAAAATTTTCAATATATTTTTATTATTAAGTTAGTAATTGTAAGTATTATTTTATTGTTAAATTTATTATCGTGTATTATTATGTTATTTAAGATATAAAATATTTAAATATTATTCACAATTTTGAAAAATTTCAATTTTTTTGAAATTTCGATGAAATTTCAAGCATATGTAGAAACTTCAATGGAAATTCTGCAAAACTAAACTGAAAGTTTGATTAAATCTGAAAATTCCGACCAAAATTTAATACCATGTTTTGGCCTAACTTGACCTTTTTGGTTTTTAAAATTCATAACTATTTCAATCCAAGGCACGGAATCACTGTGATGTGGTATAGAATCGTCAAGGCACGGAATGTCAATTCCTTCATTGATCGCGGCCTGCAACACAAGCAAACATTAGTGGCTCGAAAGATTTTTCGACTAAATCCCTCTAATTCTCAAATTACACAAGCAAACATTAGAGGCTCGAAAGATTTTTCGACTAAATCCCTCTAATTCTCAAATTAGTATAACACTCAAGAAATTGAGAAACTATAGAGAATAATATTGAGAGTAGTAGAATGATTGTACCAAATATTGGAATATCTTGTATATATTTTAATGATGATTATGATAGTTACATAGGACCCTGTAATTTTCTATCTACTAGGAAATTGTAAGAGCTATCTTCAAAACCATGAAGAGCAGAGTAGTGGAAGTTAGATGAAGTAGAATAGAGAAGTGAAGATTAGGACCAAAGGAAAATAGTTTGATTCAACTGAGAGAAAGTAGATCAGAACAACTTAGTAAAACAAAAGAGAGCAGGGCAGAATAACTCAACTAAGCAAGATCAAATCAGCAAAGGAAATTCTAGAGCGGTACAGAGAAGTAATAAATTGGAAATTTCTTTATTTTAGTGGTCATTAATCAATTAGATAAAATCCTTAGATTAAATATAGCTATGAGGCATGGTTGTATGTATAATGGCGATCATGGAATATGCCTTTAAAGTTTTGGTCTTCAATTCGTTCAAAGTCGAGTGTTCATCGATAGGGGACATTAGAAAGCCCATCAACTTGCACATATAATGCATGCTCGAAAGGAGGATGCCTTGTTCCATAGACATCGATGTAGGGACAACAGTGCATGTATGTAGGTGCTCTTTAGAGAATGAGTACATTGAACAACCCTGCTGGAAAATTCTCAATTGAAAAAGTTGTTTGTTGAATGGGAATTTCTCAATTACAATAGCGGATGAATTAGTACTTAGCCTTGATGCACTATTATAACTTTGTGTACAAACTATTACACTTTGATATATTTTCTAATTGAGGGGAATATGTGTTCGTGAAATATTTTGCAAACCGCAAGTGTACGGTGTCAAGTTTTAATACAATGGTGAGTTAAGTATCGTATCCACAGGGATTGTAATAAAAAATCATATTAAGTATCATAGTTCAAATAGTCCTAATTTTATCTAGAAGATCGAATGATGATTGAAAAATAAAGTAAAGTAAGATAAAATGCAAAGACAAGAGTGAAGTTTTTAGAAACAATATAACAAATACCTTATGAGCAAAATGTTCTAGAGGAATGACTCACCTAATTATCACCTATGTTCTTTTTTCCAAAATATATCAATTCAAGTCAACAACACATGTAAGTTAAAAATTCCTAAGCTCATCAATTCCCTCTCTCGAGTGCCGAATTGACTATGAGTTCTAACATGAATTTCGATATCTTTATAAAAATTCTAGAATAAAACTCTACAAAAGTTTAATGAATTCGTTTTCAAAACTTCAAAGGTTTCATAAGCTTCACAACTCTATAATTCCTAGGTTGTGTTATCCCTATGATCATGTATAAAATTCCCTCTCTCGAGTGCCGAATCTCATACGTGAAATAATCTCAATTAGTGATCAATTGATCAAGATGAAATACTAAACAAGATAACACAAATAAGATGAATAACTTGAACTAATATTATTTAGAATTCAAAACATAGGATCAAATAAGATTACATCATCCTCTAGAAAGAAATGTTTAGTTCACCATGGATGAATACAACTTCAAGAAATAAATAAGAAAGAACATGGAAATTGTTCATCAATTTGTGAAGTGGAAGGAATGGTTGAAGCTCTCATTGTCTCCAAGAATGACTCCTTGTCTTCAATTGCAGAAAATGGAATGGGTCTTGTCTCCAAGCACCCAATGGCCTTATTTAGTTCCAAGAACCAATCTTCCTCCCCCTTGGTTGATGTTTATCTTGCCCTTTTAAACTTTTCTCCAATGATTCTCTCTCCAAGAGTCTTCCAAAAGAAATCCTGAAATCTTTCTACTTTTCTTGGCTTTTCTTCAAAAGAAACCTAAAAATCCTCCCACTTTTCTTAGCTTTTCAAAAGAGACCTGAAATTCTTCCCCTTTTCTTGGCTTTTTCTCCTTTTTCTCTCCACCAATGCAGTGTATCCACTAGAGCATCACATGGGTAATGATGTATAGGTGTATCTAATGTGTATATCTCATAAAAATGCCAAAATTTGTGATCCGTTGCCACTTGTCGCCACAATAATGCATCAATGTCTTTTTTGTTAGCAGGATGGCACCTAGGTGCTCTATTTTGGCGCCCAGGCACCTTGTATTCTATTTTGGCAGCCTCAAATGGCGCCTAGGCACCCTGTTGTTGCTACTGTTTTTCCCTCTTTCACTTCAGTACTTTTACATTATTTAGTACATTACAACTAGTTTTTGACCTCTTTAAAAGATGAATTGGCTTTTTCTGTTTTCTAAAGAATTGTAGATCTATGTCTTTTCATTTCATAGGAACTTGAATTAACTAAATATGACATCTGTGGACAAAGTTATGCCTGAAATACTAAAATGTGTCATTTTAGAAAATTATAGCCCAGTGCTGACTCTTGAACTCGGTTTTTCTAATTGAAATCGACCAAATTGGATTTTGTGATAAAAATATAAGTTTTAGATATATTTCTTTTCTTTCCAATGGATTAAGAATAAATGTGATATGAAATTGGTGCCAATAGTTATGAGTAAAATACGAAAACTGCCATCAATAGCACCGCAACTCGAATTCTTCAACATTTCAACCAAGTTTTTGATTTCTTTCCATTTTCTTCTCTTATTGTCATTACCTACAAGATCTCAAACTAAATGTATAAAAAGTAACAAAAACACTTAAAAACAAACTAATGATAATCAAAAGATGTATGAATTATTAGTGTAAAACCAACTTATCAAATACCCCCAAACTTTACCTTTTACTCATCCTCGAGTAAAACTCAAAATCAAACAATCATAGGCTCATAGTTTGATAATGAATTACTAAACTTGATCAATCAATTCAAATGCTTCATCAATTTTTATTGCACAAGAATCCAAAGATTAGTCACAAAGCTAGTCGAATGACACTACAAAATAAAGCATTACACATAGAATCTCACTCTCCTTCTTTCTTTTCTCTTTCCCATTTTTTTTCTTTTTTTTTCTTTTTTACATTTTGTTTTCATGAATCCCTAAGCTTCATTTCTTGTTCTTTTGCTTTCACAACCCCCAAACTTGTTTCTTTTCATTGACATGAGTTGTGATGTATTTCTTGTATATTTTTCATGCTCATACCCCTAAATACATTCATCCATGATCTCAACATGTCTCCATATGATCCCTTGATAAGATTGTGCACAAAATGTCATACCTTAAGCTCTCTTAGGGACAATCATTAGTTTTTCGGGCTATAAAAGGTCAGCATAGCGAGCTTTCAAGAAATGAAGTCGAATGGTGGTTATTCATATGCCTTGCACATACCATTCTTTGAAAAGCATCTCAAAGGGGTAACTAGTGAATAAAAATGTGATCATGGTAGGCTTGAAAGGCACAAACGAGTCAAAGATGGCCTAAATCATTTCCAAGTTTGTAGTTATCTAGAATTTCGCCTCAAAGAGTAATCAAGCAAGTTCTAGAACACCACAAAATGATCAATACAACTCATTGGAAGTAAAATCCAACACCAAATAGCATGTAATTCACAAGATTTCGACACAATGTTCTCAATAAAAATTCATCATTCATGACAATGATTAAATAAACACATGAATCACCATGTCACAAGACTAGCAATCTTTCTTTCCTCTAGACTCTATACAATATCAATTAGGTATCATCATAGGCAATCGGTAATTAAGTTACTCATTTAATCACAAAACATGAACTCAACTAAGTTTGTCAACAAAGCATGCTTGCTCTTGGACTCTCATCATTCAACATAGGTTATTCAATGTGAAAAATTTGGCTCAATTTTTCATATAAAGCTCAAACACACAAAATACAAATCCCACCCCCAACTTTATAATTGTCCTCAATGTTTAAAGAATTAAAACACATAAGAGGTGGAAATAAGAAACTCCCCTTTCCAATAGATGATGCACTTGGAGCTCATGGGAGATCCACACATATCACCAAGACGACATCCACCTACACAAGAAAAAAAAGCATCAAAGCTTATGGGCAAAAACAACAAAAGTGAGAACACAAACATAAACAAAGAAATACAATAGCTAAACATGCCTAAATCTAAAAAGCGAACATATTTCAAAAACTAACTAAAAAAAATTATTAAAAAGTAAAGGAAAAAAAGACTTGGGTTGCCTCCCAAGAAGCGCTTGGTTTATAGTCTTTAGCTAGACTGTCTTCTTTACTCATCCCGAATCTAAAAATAAGTGTTTATCATGCCACATCTTTGTGTACTCTAAGAGTGTAAGTGATCCTTCCGGATAGGCAAGACGATGATGATCCAGAGTAGCATCAAGGGCCTTTGGGACTTCAATAATTGTAGCCCCTATTATTGCAAATGGTCTTCCAAACATGGTGAAGATGTACCTATGTTTTTCCATATTAAAAATGAAAAAATCTATAGAGCACAAGAATTGGTCACCATTCCCAAGCATATCTTGAGTCACCCTAATAGGCCTTGCTTCATCTAGTGAATGCTTTCTGAAATTAAACAATTAAATTGAATTAGTGCTTGCATCTAGATCACATAATGCTATTTCAAAGTTAGGAGTAGATTTTAGCTTCTTAGCCCCTATTTGTTCATTTGATTGTCTCTCTTCTTCCTTTGGGTGTTCCTCCATAGGACTTTCACTCGAAGTGCTTGCCATTGGTTCATCAACTTGTGAACTTTTTATTTCTAGCCCCTTGATTTTGGTTCCACTTCGAAGTTGGATAGCTTTGCAATGCTCCATTTGATTGATTTTTGTATTACTTGGAAAATTTTCTTTATGTTTTTTAGCAATAATTTCAGTAGCAAGCTGTCCAATTTGAGTCTTCATTGATTTAATTGAAGCTCCTAGCTGCCCCAATTGAGTATCAATGTTGTCTATCTTTACTTTATTCTTATTCAATCGGGCTCTTGTTTCGCCAATGAAAGTGCATAACAACTCCTCCAATGATGCCTTTTTCTCACCTTTGGTTTCCATAAAAGAAGTGCTATTGGATGCCATGGAATCCATTTGTTGAGAAGCCCCATTAGAAGTCCAAGCTGCAAATTGGTTAGAAAGAAAAGAAATTTGTGCAGCTAATTGTGTAAATGGATCTACCTCAAGAACACCAGCAACCTTTTCAATGGAAGATCTCTCGAAAGGCCAATGATAGCTATTAGTAGCCACGCCTTAAGACTCCTAGCCTTATGCATACAAATACATATAACCCAATGTAAGGTAAGACCACATCAAAATATGGAAAGAAAATAAAAACAATCTAAATTAAAATCAAGACTAAATCATTACAATATTAATGCAATTATGATAAAACAATCCCCGACAACAGCGATAAAAACTTGTTTGTAAAATATTTTGTAAACCGCAAGTGTACGGTGTCAAGTTTTAATACAACGGTGAGTTGAGTATCGTATCCATAGAGATTGTAATAAAAAATTGTATTAAGTATCGTAGTTCAAATAGTCCTAATTTTATCTAGAAGATCGAATGATGATTGGAAAATAAAGTAAAGTAAGATAAAATGCAAAGACAAGAGTGAAGTTTTAGAAACAATATAACAAACACCTTATGAGCAAGATGTTCTAGAGGAATGACTCAACTAATTATCACCTATGTTCTTTCTTCCAAAATATATCAATTCAAGTCAACAACACATGTAAGTTAAGAATTCCTAAGCTCATCAATTCTCTCTCTCGAGTGCCGAATTGACTATGAGTTCTAACATGAATTTCAATCTTTATAAAAATTCAAGAATAAAACTCTACAAAAGTTTAATGAATTCTTTTTCAAAACTTCAAAGGTTTCATAATCTTCTCAACTCTATGATTCCTAGGTTGTGTTATCATTATGATCATGTATAAAATTCCCTCTCTCGAGTGCTGAATCTCATACGTCAAACAATCTCAATTAGTGATCAATTGATCAAAATGAAATACTAAACAAGATAACACAAATAAGATGAATAACTTGAACTAATATTATTTGGAATTCAAAACATAGGATCAAATAAGATTACATCATCCTCTAAAAAGAAATATTTAGTTCACCATGGATGAAAACAACTTCAAGAAATAAATAAGAAAGAACATGGAAATTGTTCACCAATTTGTGAAGTGGAAGGAATGGTTGAAGCTCTCATTGTCTCCAAGAATGACTCTTTGTCTTCAATTGCAGAAAATAGAATTGGTCTTGTCTCCAAGCACCCAATGGCCTTCTTTAGTTCCAAGAACCAATCCTCCTCCCCCTTGGTTGATGTTTATCTTGCCCTTTTAAACTTCTCCCCAATGATTCTCTCTCCAAGAGTCTTCCAAAAGAAATCCTGAAATCTTTCCACTTTTCTTGGCTTTTCTTCAAAAGAAACTTAAAAATCCTCCCACTTTTCTTGGCTTTTCAAAAGAGACCTGAAATTCTTCTCCTTTTCTTGGCTTTTTCTCATTTTTCTCTCCACCAATGTAGTGTATCCACTAGAGCATCACATGGGTAATGATGTATAGGTGTATCTAATGTGTATATCTCATAAAAATGCCAAAATTTGTGATCCATTGCCACTTGTTGCCACAATAATGCATCAACATCTTTTTTGTTAGCAGGATGGTGCCTAGGTGCCCTATTTTGGCACCTAGGTGCCTTGTATTCTATTTTGGCAGCCTCAAATGGCACCTAGGCGCCATTGCTGCTGTTTTTCCCTCTTTTACTTCAGTACTTTTACATTGTTCAGTACATTACAACTGGTTTTTGACCACTTTAAAAGATGAATTAGTTGTTTATATATTCTAATAAATTGTAGATCTATGTCTTTTTGTTCCATAGGAACTTGAATCAACTAAATATGACATATGTGGACAAAGTTATGTCTGACATACTAAAATGTGTCATCTTAGAAAATTGCAGCCTAGTGCTGACTTTTGAACTCGGTTTTTCTCATTGAAATCGACCGAATTGGATTTTATGGTAAACATATAAGTTGTAGATATATCTCTTTTCTTTCCATTGGATCAAAAATAAATATGATATGAAATTGGTGCCAATAGTTATGAGTGAAATACGAAAACTTCCATCAATAGCACCACAACTCAAATTCTTCAACATTTCGACCAAGTTTTTGATTTCTTTCCATTTTCTTCTCTTATTGTCATTACCTACAAGATTTCAAACTAAATGAATAAAAAGTAACAAAAACACTTGAAAACAAACTAATGATAATCGAAAGATGTATGAATTATTAGTATAAAACCAACTTATCAATATGTTGGGTGAAATATATTTGTGTATGGAAATTAATAAGTGGCCAAAGATCTATCACCTATCTAACTCTATAGGTGAATCTCAGAAAACCTTGATAAGGCAGGATAAATATTAGATGAGTATTTTTTAATAATTCATCAAGGAGTCAATTTGACTAAAAATGAATCATAGTTATTAAGCCAAACAGGATTTGACTAATAATCTATGCCCTATATTTATCGAGAGATTAAGAGACTGAAGGATCATACTAGTATGGTACTCGTAATAAGAAATATTTTCACTGCTTTTCACCTAAGATGAGGTAGTTATGATGCTATGACTTGTGAGTTTCTTGGAATTAAGGAGTTAGTTCCAAGATAATTAATTAATTGAATTATTTAAGTAGAATAGTTTTATTATTCAAGTAAGTCGTAAGAGTTGCGAGCCCTCCACTAACTTAGTTGTAAACCTAAGAGGTCACACACAAATAAGAAAAGTCCACTTCCAATCTAGAATGTAATCCAAGAAATTGAATTTAATTAATTAATGGAGATTAATTAATTAGAACTTAGATTAATTTAAAAAGTTAAATTAATTTATTCAATTAAATAATTATGTTATTTAATTGACTCATGAGGAGTTACTTAATTAATTGATTGGACCAATTAATTTAATAAGTTAAATTAATTTATTCAATTAAATAGTGTGATTATTTACTTAGAGTTAATTTGATTTGGTTGCCTAAGTGGAACTAATTAGTTAATTGATTGAATCAATTAATTAAATTGGGTTTGTTTAATTGATGGTGATAAATTAATGGACATAATTAAATTAATAAATGTCCAAGACCAAGTTAACGGGCCCGTAGGAGAGGCCGATTAGGAGTCTTGGTGAGTAAGTCAAAGACTCCTTGTCATGGATGGAAACAAGATATAGAAAAGGTGAATATTACCTAATTGGATTAGGGTAAGACAATAGTGTATAAATACACTATCATAGGGGACGAAATTTTGAGTGCTTATGGAAGTAAAATTTATCCCCATTTTCTCTCAAAAAACCAACCCCTTTCTTCATAGTGTCTTGTGATCATTGTTCCATCAAAAGGTTTTATTTTTTGATTATTAATTTATTTCTTTTATCACAAGTTGATTTAAAAATAAAATTACACTCCTTTTGCTATTAAAAATTAATTTATACCTTTTGATTTTTTGATTATAAAAGGGTTAGTTTAGCACATTGATATGCATGTTTATATGTTTATTAAATTTTTAAATTTTCATTGGCATTCACCTCAGAACATACGAACCTAGTAGTGGTATTAGAGCACCGATTACCTTCATGAATATATGCTTGAAATTTTATGTGTGAAAAATTATTTATGTGATTTTTTATTTGGGATTAATTGTTGAATTTTTTAAAAACGAGAAGTAGATGAGAATAGTTCCCACAACTTAATTTTTTTTTTATATTCCATCAATCAACACTGCTGCTTGGCTGATCGGAGTAGTAGTGCTAGACGAATAATAAGGCCAGCATTATGGCACATTAGCACAACACCGCGATGCTAGACGAATAGTAAGTCTAGTGCCGTGGTGCTAGCTTGGACAAAAATAGGGCATTACGACGCCAAGTGTTAAAGGTAGCTCTTGTCGAACATTATATTGACATGTCCGTCTCGTTTTTGCACATGTAATTATTTCACACGACTTTTAGGTCAACTCAATTTTTAAAGTGATTGTTAATTTAATTTAATAGTATTATTTTATTAATAACCCAATATTATTAATCCCAAATTTAAAATCGGCACATAAAACATTGGTAAATTTACATGCTTTAAGTTTTCATGGGATGATTAAGTTTAAGCATGTTGTGGATGTTGGATGATCATGGAGCATTGACTAATGTAGTTGATTATTTTGTATTTATGATATTTTTTGGATTTTAATTAAAATGAGGCCTGTAAGTCTCGTATCTCTATTATCTCTATCTCTCTCTTATGTACTTTTCTTTGGAAGAAATTCCAAAGTTTAATAAAGTTTAGCAATTGTAATGAGAGTAGTTGATAGTTGGTGAGTTTTTTCTTTTGTAATTTTGACCGTCATTACAAAAAAAAAGGAGAAAGATGGAAAAACAAGGAGTAAAGGCCCATATATAGATGGGATACATGTTAGAGTAGTACCTGACACACCAATTAGATTAGGGGTCTTTTACTTTTGTGTTGTAAAATAATCTTATTGGAAATCATATTATCTAAGGCATCTTGTTTATCTTATATCTTGCATTTATTTTTTGCACATTAAATAAAGTCCTTAGACCATATTTAGCTATGAGGTATGGTCGCGCATATGATGGCAATTATGGAACATGTTTCTAAAGCTTTGATCTTAAATGAGTTTTGGGTCGAAGGCTTTTTGAGACGGGACATCGAATAGTCTACTAAGACTAGTGAATATGATGCATGCTCATAAGACGAGAATGTCACATTCCATTGGCATTATCATAGAGATGCAAGTGTATGTATGGGGGTGCTTGTTGGAAAATAAGTACACTGAACAGGCCCACAGGTAATTCTTGGTTCGAAACTTTACCTGTCGAAATAAGAATTTTCATGTTATAATAGTACATAGCTAGTCCTTAAACTTGAGGCACCATAGTGTGTATACCCTGCAGTATTTTGATATATCTTCTGATTGCTTGACAATCACAAAGGGGATATGTTAGATGTTGCACTGGTGTGCATGGAGGTTTATGAGTGGCCAACATAGAATCCGTCACTTGTCAATAATAAGTGAATTTCCTATATTTTCATAGTTCATGAATCGAAAACCTTAGCCAAGGCAAGATGAATATTGATTTATCAAGAGTCAGTGAAACTTGAAATGGAATCATAGTTATTGAATCAATTAGGATTTCGAATCATAATCCATACCCTAGATTCAATGGGGAGATTAGAAAACAGAGGGACCGTACGTGTATGGCACTTGCAACAGAAATAGGTTTACTCGTTATTTCACCTAAGACTAGTTTGTCATAATTACTTGCTAGATGTTTTCATGGATAATGACATTTTTGAAATTAAGGAGTTAATTCCAAGTAGATTAATTAATCGAAATAATTGTTATTCATAAGCTACAAGTATTGCAAGCCCATTACTAGCTTAGTTGTGAGCCTAAAGGGTCACACACTATAATGGAAGGAACCATTTCTTAAACTGTCAAATGATCCAATTAGTTAGATCCAATTAATAGAGATTAATTAATTATGGATTTAACTTAATTCAAATATTGAATTAAATATTTGATTTAGTAATTGGATGATTTAATTGAATCTAATTTGATTAAAAAGCCTGATGGAGTGAAATAATTAATTTATAGGATCAATTAAATAGTTAAGACTAAATTAATTTAATTATTAAATTAATCTAGCCAACTAAATAATTAGATTTGATGGAATTAATTAATTTAATCAATTAAGTGAATTTGGGCCTAATCAATTAATTGAGAATTAATTGATGGACAGTCCAAGCCCAAAAGTTTAATTCATAGACCTTTAGTAGATGCTCATTAAGAATAAACTAGTGGAATTAAAGGCAGATTACGAAGAAGTACATATTTTGTTACGAGAAGTGAAGCAACTAAGAAATAAATAGATTCCATTGGTTAAAGTGTTATGGACAAACCAATTGGTAGAAGAGGCCACTTGGGAAAGGGAGGATGAAATGAGAACTAAGTATCCTGAACTTTTTTGGTAAGTGAAATTTTGGGGACAAAATTTTTATAAGGAATGGAGGATGTGTTACCCGAGCCTCTTACTACTTACATGGTGAGATATGATTCATGCATTACATGTTAATTACGTGCTATTTGTATTGGTATGACATCAGATAATTTATTTTATTTTATACGGCGTTATTAACCATTGAACTTAATTTTGAAGCTCTCGCACGGTATTGATTATCGAATCCCCTAACCTAAGTGGTTGATTTTGTATTGAGATAATAAGAAATTTAGGTATCAATATAGTGAATAGTGCTAGGTTACACGTGGTAACCTTAGGAGTTCGAAAGGTGTCACCGAAAAATTTATAGAAAGGGAGTCGGTTCGATCATGAATTTTAATATTATATGTATATTTAAATCATACACTTGGGATAACTACACATACAATACTATAATTTAAATGTTATATAAGTAGGTTTATAAGCTTGTAATACTATCGGTGCACAAACTTATCAATCGGGCAAGAACTGATGATTTTTCGAATTTTGGCATTTTTATGAGATATACACATTAGATACACCTATACATCATTACCCATGTGATGCTCTAGTGGATACACTACATTGGTGGAGAGAAGAAGGAGAAAAAACCAAGAAAAGGGGAAGAATTTCAGGTTCCTTTTGAAAAGCCAAGAAAATTGGGAGGATTTTTAGGTTTCTTTTGAAGAAAAGCCAAGAAAAGTGGAAGGATTTTAGGATTTTTTTTAGAAGACTCTTGGAGAGAGAATCATTGGGGAGAAGCTTAAAAGGGCAAGATCAACATCAACCAAAAGGGGGAGTAGGATTGGTTCTTGGAACCAAAGAAGGTCATTGGGTGCTTGGAGACAAGACCCATTCCATTTTCTGCAATTGAAGTCAAGGAGTTATTCTTGGAGACAAGGAGAGCTTCAACCATTCCTTCCACTTCACAAATTGATGAACAATTTCCATGTTCTTTCTTATTTATTTCTTGAAGTTGTATTCATCCATGGTGAACTAAACATTTATTTCTAGAGGATGATGTAACCTTATTTGATCCTATGTTTTGAATTCCAAATAATATTAGTTCAAGTTATTCATCTTGTTTGTATTACCTTGTTTAGTATTTCATCTTGATTAATTGATCACTAATTGAGATTGTTTGACGTATGAGATTCGGCACTCGAGAGAGGGAATTATATACATGATCATAGGGATAACACAACCTAGGAATCATAGAGTTGAGAAGCTTATGAAACCTTTGAAGTTTTGAAGAAGAATTCATTGAACTTTTGTAGAGTTTTATTCTTGAATTTTTATAGAGATATCGAAATTCATGTTGGAACTCATAGTCAATTCGGCACTCGAGAGAGGAATTGATGAGCTTAGGAATTCTTAACTTACATGTGTTGTTGATTTGAATTGATATATTTTGGAAGGAAGAACATAAGTGATAATTAGGTGAGTCATTCCTCTAAAACATCTTGCTCATAAGGTGGTTGTTATATTGTTTCTAAAAACTCCACTCTTGTCTTTGCATTTTTATCTTGATTTACTTTGTTTTCCAATCATCATTCGATTTGAGACACACAAGATTAGGGATGCAAGATAAGGGAGAAAATCAGATTATACCATTACATGCTACCTCATGCTTAGACTTATCAAGTTAGCACCTCAACCTATTCTTCACTCTTAAGCTAACATCCATGACTTGAACCTTATTCTGAACCATTTAAGCTTCTAAATACATGGAAAAAGATCTTTAAATAGGTCCTAAGTGATTCCAACCAAAAAAGGAGGCAAAACAAGCAAAGGGAAGGAAAAATAACCAAGTTCAAGTAGAAAACTGTGCAAGGTGAGCTTAACCTACGGGTTTGGCATGACTTTCAGATTTATTTTGAGGTTTATTGGCTTATTAAGCTTTGAATATTATTTATAAATGTTTTAGGATGTTATTATATAGGCTTTGATGCATAAATAAAGGGTTTGTGGTTGGAAATATTTGATAAAAAACACTTATGCTAGAAACTGTCACTTTGTTGTATTCTTGTGTTTTAGGCTTCACAAGTGTATGGTATATTGAATAAAACCTATAATTATAATCATATTAATGTTTATATATGAGTTAATAGTATTGGAATGAATTTTGATCGGTTAGAAATTGAAATAGAGAATGATATTGGAGAAACACTCAAACTGCCAAAGTAGCAAAATCTGTTTTGGTGTGCTGTGAAGGAGACTGAATTAGGGGAGCTAAATCCATTAGTTTTGGAAATAATATAACCCTTTTGTCTCTGTGTATATGTTATATAAGTGTGGTAAAAATTTGGGAGAGATTGAATATATGTAAGGGTGCCAAAACCATTAATGTCATGAAGTGTGCAAAACTATCACAGTAGGAAGATAATCTGTTTCAGTATGTTGTGAAGAGAGCTGAACTTGGGAAGCTGTACCAATGAGTTTTAGCAATTCTATGATATGGTTACATTTATATACATGTTATCTAAGTGTGGTAAAAATTTGGGAGTGATTGGATATGTTTAGGTATGTCAAAATTATCATGCAAC
>JAGSPU010000169.1:0-40259 GCA_019321725.1 Paulownia fortunei | reverse complement strand
AGTCACCCCGGACATATTAACGATCAAGTATCTTGCATATAATTGTCCAATCATTTATAACAAGTATTCCTACTAGTGATTTTTGGTAAAATTGCATTTTTCGTACGGTGTGCATATGAAGTTCCAAGTTTTATGAGCTCAATATATATAGAACCAATATTCAAAAAATTGTGCACAAAAGATCCTTTTTCAGCACCTCCTTTAAAACTAACGGTTGTTTTCGTTTTTATTTTACTTTTTTTTCTTTTCTTTTTCCTTAATATTTTTGTTTTCTGCCATTTTTCTTTCTTTTTGTTTTTCTTCCTTTTTCCCAGATTTATTTCTTATTTATTTTTCCTTTTTTTTCTATTTTTGTAATTCTCTATAAGTGTGTACTACATAGTGCGGAAGTAATTTTATAGAATTCAACCATAACAGATATGTGTGAATTGACAAAAAATTAAACAGTAACCGCAAAATTATCTTTTCAAATGGAGTGGTTCCATTTGCAAGGTTTAGTTTATTTAGTAGTCGGGTTCTTGTGTTGATAAATTTGAATTATATTTCATCAGTTTAATTCATTTGTTGTTGCAACTCAAATTGAAAACGATATGTAAAAAATATAAAATAATATTTAGTTGCATGATAAGTGAAAATAGAGAAACGACTAAGAGGGAGAGCAAGTAGGTATCATTAAATAAAACTAAATTCTCACTGTTGGAAAAAAATTGTAGAGGTTGGTAAGTTATTTATTGTTCACAAAAATAATATTATGAATAAAGAATTAAACAAATGCATTATATATAATCGAATAAATATATTAAGAATAAATGCATCAATATATATGGATGTATCTCTTGTTAATCGATGTTATATTAATAAAATATTTTATATAACAATTATTGTCACGCCCTGAACTAGGGACCATGACAATCGTCGCAAGCTTTCGAGAACATCCCAAAATCCTACAAGACTAACCAAATAGATTTCATTTAATCCAACGAAAATCATTGGTATAGAACATTTATACCCTCAAATCTTTATAAAAATTTATAAATTAATACAATCGAATAACTAAATAAACCAATAATCCCGTACGTATCCCCAAATATAAATATAATTGTGTATAAAATAAGCACTGATTTCATGAACATAATACATTTTCAATAATAAAATTCATCTCATCAAATGATTATAAAATAATGAAATAGTAGGTTCAAACTCCTTCCATAGACTTCCTCGTACTCCAAAGGTTATTCTTCCAAACTATTAAATTTCAATATATATCTGAAAAATATTAGTAGAATCATGAATAGAACAATCCAATAATTAACCTAATACCCAATTAGCCAAAAGCAAGCTAGACAAGTACTAATATAGTTTAAATTGATTGAAAATAGTTGATTTATTAATTGAACTCCAAAAGAGAATGCCAACAATTCAATGATATAAAACAATAAGTTAAAAAAAAACACGTATTTAAGAAATCAATTAATCTCCCTATAAAATTCATGATATAAAATCAAACATATAAGACAACCACAATTAAAAATAGGTTTAACATCTATGTCTTAGATCCTATTACAAATTTAATCCCCTATATTAGATCACCAGAGCATGCTTAAACCCGGCACTGTAGGCTTAATCTCCTACATTGAGTCGCTAACCAAGCTCTCATTTGCTAAACCAAAGAACTTAAGTACTCGAATAGTAGTAGGCTTAATAAGCTAGTTAGTAATCCACAAGCAATCCGCTTAATTAACAGAATCCTAGATTCCACTACTACAGGTTAATAATTATACTTTTGATTATTTCAATGTAGAAATGGATGACTATCATTATGCTCAAACCTCATCTACTTTCATCAACTATTACATCTATTACAGGATGCCAAATTTTAAAAGCCAATTGAAAATTGTGCACTAATATTTTCAATTATTTATTCATTCAACCCCATGAAATCAAAACCAGTTAAATAGAAAAATTAACTCTAGTCAACTTAAACGCAAACCACACAAATTGTTCCTACGATTTCTTTCTCTTGAATTGACCAACCTATATCATTAATTCAAAAATCCCAAAAGCATTATTACATTCTAATCCTCAATCAATTATTTTGATAATGGCATCCAACCAAAATATAATTCTGATAATATAATGTACCCTTATGACCAGAAACTTATGAAACTTGCTCGTACAATTTGGGGAAGGGGAGACTTTTGCCCTTTGCTCTTCAGCTGCCCTTCTTTTTTGTCTAACATATTATAACAACTCATGAGTCGAACAAGAATTTGGCTAATTAATAGACGTCATACTAATCATCCATAATTTCATTCTAGTTCTCTATATGTGCTGAATTGTTGAACTTTATCTATCATTTCTACTCAATTATAATTCCCTATCCCAATACCCTTTCAACATACTTAAACAATTCAATAAATTCATTAGTCCCACTAACTCATTCTATAAATGATATAAGTATAAATATCTTGTCGCAAAGAAAAGAAAAAAAAGTATAAATATTTTGAACTTTACCTGTACCCAATTGATGCCAAAATCAATCAAATTGATGAAGAGACTTTTCGTGCTTCAGTCTGACTTTACTTTACTTTTCCTTTTCCTAATTTTACTCCCTCAGGTCTCTAGTATTGGCATTCGATTTCTTCTTATTTCGTAAAATACAGCTTTTATTTAGTGTAAGAATCTTGCTTTTTGTTCGTTTAGCAAAGAAAGGATTAGGGTTCTCCCTATAACTTAGGAATCTTGCTTTGTCTTCGTTTAACAAAGATAGAACATTTAGGAGTCTTAACTTAGTAAACTCTAATACACTCTTTTATCACACTATTTAGGAATATTCCAAAAATACTTTGTATTAAAATGGAACATTCACCAAAAAAATTTCTTTCCAAGTTATGGTAAAGAACACACACACACACACACACACACACATATATATATATATAAAAACTTTCGGGCATGACACCGTACTTTTCCTTTTTGGCAATGGAATTTTTTTCCTTTAAATATTTCTTTTTTTGTTTTTCCTATTATATAGGCTGAGTTTAACATCCAACTCTCTCAAATATCTTATTATTCCTTTTAATAAACTCGTTTGTATTGTAAAAACCACATTTATCTCTTATTTTGATTTTTATTTAAACTCCCATTTGATAAATATGATTCTATACAAAATATTGGGATCGGGAGTTACATTCTATCCCCCTTAAAATAAATTTTGTCCTCAAAACTCGAGGTCACGTACACAAACTTACTCAAATCATGTGGTTTGATCATTTTATTCATTCTCGGTTTCACAAATTGTATCTAAAGACTATTGATTCTTGAACCTTAAGCACCAAATACTAAGAATTGAACCATGTTCCTTGTTGACACACAATAATTTAGAAGGTATCATTTTGCTAATCCACTTCAAAACTTTGATCCTTACATTTGATATTCTCAATAAACAAAACCGTTTGCAAACTTATTATTTCAATACTCATAAGGAATCTTAACTAAATTCCAAACCTGATTAATAGTGCACTTCCAAAGCCCAACAAGATATAAGTTCCCTAATGTGTAGCTAAATATACGAAGAATCTTTTAAATGTGGTAATAAAGTCAGAAAACCAATATATTGAAAAAGTTAGAATCTTATTGGCTAGACCTTGATTTATTGAGCTTACCGCAATTCACTTTCAATCACTTAAATTAGATCTACCTTGCTCTATAAACCTTTAGGTCAATAATCTCCTGTTGAAGTTTTATCTTCAAACCATGAATATATAGGGTATGTCCTATCCCAATTATATTGGTGTTCTTCATATAATGCATTGATGTGTCACTAAAAGAAAAAAAATTAGATAAATCGTGTGGGACTTTAATCATCTAACTTCCTCTTTGAAAATTCTAATTTGTATGCATATAAGAATCAAGTAACAAGCCTCCCTTATACTATTGTATTGATCATGATAATATAATCTCCAGTCTAAAAACTCCCATGCAATTTTAGTAGATATTGACTAGTATACCTCAAAACTCATGCAAATCCATTCTCACCACCTAGTCAACCCAAGCAACTTTTATCACTTTGATTAAATAAAGAAAAATACAACATTATTATAATAATCAGCTTCCATCTGTAAGCATCAACCCAACAATAGATATATGAGATATCACTAAGTTATGTATTTAACCATCTAACATAAGATTGAAGTGGGGAACTTGTAGACACTTAAGTTGGTTTCCCAAGTTTAAGATTTCTATTTTCAGTCATAGAAAATCATGAAGATACTGCAAATGCATATTACTGCCTAGCTTGTAATAACCAGATAAAATTCTATTAAGTAATCCCCAATAAACTGGCCCGAACATTCTATATTGCTAACTTAGGTTGCACTTTACTCATTCTTAGTGCACAAAATTTCAAATATAAAATTTTCACCTCTCACACTTACAATAAATATAATATATTCATGTAAACAAATTTACTATGTCATATCCTTACTAAACAATGCAAATTTTGAATGCTCATAAGATAATTATTTAGCTCATTAATTCATCACTGTGTTAACTCTAAAATCACTAGTTAGTCCCAATGTCCTACCAATGGTAATCCCAAAAATCATAACCTAAGTTCTGATACTATTTACCCATGTGATAGGCCCCAGACGCGAGACTCAACACAAGGGGTTCCATTAGCAACTACTTCATACTCGTCTTCACTTTACGAAAATGATTAACTCAGTTGATAGAAGAGTCTATTATGCCTATTTGTAAATTGTTTCAAATATCCCCACACAGCCAATGTAGGATATCATACTTGCTATCAAATCTATGAATTGTACTCAAGAATAATGTGCATGTAAGATTTAAGAAACCCTATCAATTGTAATTTATACTTCCTTTCATTATATTTTCAATTTTCTCCTCGAAAAATAACATAAAAAGTTTGTAGAAAAAAAACTAATTTCAAGTTGTGTTAATAGAAGTAGCAATGCAATAATAATTTTTATAAAACTTATATTTTTAACAAAATGTAAAGTTCAGCAGTCCATTCTTTTCAAATATATTAAAGTTAGTATGCCCTTTATAACTAAAAAAGTTTCTACTTCCTCTTAAGGGTAATTATCCCTACTTTATATGCGCGTATTGAGTGAGGTTGTACCAATGAATTGCTTTGTATGAATATTATTCTTGATTTTTGGTATACGAACGTACAATATCAACGAGTAAGTAACAAAAATCACAATAAACAAGTACCGAAAATAATAGATAAATCAGAGTTGTCGTTTATAATAAGAAACACATGGGCTATTTTTGATATTGTTTTGAAGTGTTTTGAGAAAAATATTTTGAGAAATGTATTTTGGAAAAGTATATATGCGAAGTGTTGGATTGAGTATTTGTTGCTTTGCTAATAGTTATATCTGATAGCAACATTGCAATTCAAACTTTTAAACTGTGTAGCAACGACGAGAGTAATTATTACCACACGGGCCAACAATCTCCTATATTATAATTAATCCAAGGATCATTGTTGTTACATAAGCCAACAATCCCCTCCCCAACTATTGCTCCTTATGGGCATCAAACCAATGACCTTGGCTCTAAAACCAATTATAGGACTTAGCGCATTTCATTGCGTTAAAAGATATAGTTGATAGCAACGGTGCAACTCCAATTTTTAAATTGTATTGCAACCTAAGTGTCATGTTTAAACTGTAGCCCCTCCATGAAGTAATTATTGCCACATAGGCCAACTTGAAAATAGTTGATGTGATCTAATTTTGAAAAAAACTTGCATTTGCTTTCTTGTTTGGGGAGATATTTTCTACTGTAAATGTCTTTCCATATAAGTTTTTATTTGGTTTGCGGTGTCACATCAAACTTTCATATTATTACAAGTGGGTATATTTTATTTTATTTTATTTAAGCCCAATAAATATATTACTATTAGCCCAATCAGGGTATGAGTCTACGAGGCCGAAATCACATCAAAACCCTATTAAACATATATAAATACCCCTCTCCTTTACATTTATAAGGTACGCTATTTATTTCTCTTTTTTTATTTAGTAATTGTTCTCTCTAGAATACTTTTTGACTTAAGCAAGAGAAATCAACGCACAAGGAGCTCGCTTGAATGAGGAGCCAATAACGAGTGACACTCGATGGTGCCTCTTCCACACCCTTAAGAGTTTCAATATCAGGAACCCCAAACGGGAGGATCTAACTCAAAGACTATGATCTGGTTCATGCAGATAGTTTTATAGGCCATGCTAGAAGATACTTGTACTCGAGTTGCAGTAAGGGCGGTGGGCTAATACCTAGAGAATCATCCAGCCAACCCTCCTCTGCAATCCTCACATTGTGGACAAAACTTGCATCCATCGGATGAGAACAAGTCACATTGAGAGAAACAGAGAAAAAAAAATAGAGACGATGCCAAATTAGGTCACAAGTGGCGAGGCTCCCCTAACTAGGAGTAGATGTGCAAACCCACTAGAGTGGAGGAGTCCTACATAATTCATCATCCCATCTTCCCAGGACGCAATGCCCAATCGCTCACAACGGCACCCCAAAGAAAGAGTTCTTTCTCTGTAGGCAAACTGGCTGAGCCCCTCCAATTAGGAGTCAGGTCCTCAAACATCCCACAGTATGACAAAATCCCACAGTAGCAAAGCTGGAGCAAAACAACAGCCTCTGATGGTTTACTTCAGCAACTTTAGGAGCCATGGCATCAGTGAGCTCCCACTATACCAAAATAAGAGGTTTCGGTTAAAGAACCTTGAGTAAGACCAATTCTGACATAATTCCAGTAGGAAGCATTTTAGGCCTTGTTGGAGGATGTTTCCGCCTAAGCAGTTGTTAGAGTAATAGCCTAATACGTAGTATGTCAATCAGGTAGTCATTCTTCTCAATCCTTGTGCTGAGCTAAGTAGAGAAGATGAAGTCCAAAAAGAATGAGAGAGGCAATGGGGAAGAAAGAATAGGCGAACCTCACGAGTCTTAGAGATTCCACCATAATAGTCTCCAGAGACCATCCCAGTAGGATCCACACTTTCAGAGCAAAAATCTTTAGATGAAGGACCACCAGCTAGAACACTAATATTACATAGACCCCTAATTGAAGGGCACCCCAGCAAGAGCAATGACAAAGACTGTACCCCTGCATGTAAGAAGTCATCTATTAGTTTGATCTTGATGAAGCTAGGATCATCTTCATCCTTGTCTGGAGGAAAATTTTAGTGGAGACCACCTTCCCACACTAAGAATGATGGAGAGCAATGACAAACACTATAGCCCTGCCATAGGAAGTCATCACGGAGATCATCTCTTAGCTTGATCTTGATGAAGTTGGGATCATTTTTATCTCTGACCACCTCCTCACACTAAGAATAATGGGAATCTTTCCCAAAGGCTAGTGTAGTAGAAACTTGGCCAAGCAAGGTGTATATCCCTCTGGGCTATAGGAAGAACATGCTTGCAAGATAAAATTCTAACTAAGTAGTATAACCATCCTCAGAAGCGGTGAGAGAAAATCATACCTGAACCTAAATTTGGAGGCCAGAGCATGATATTGGAAGACTAGGCCAACCTATTGAGGAGAACTAGAAAAGCAGAGATGTCATGCAAGTCAAGGCCACACCGGGGAAAAATAACAACTCTCCACTCTAACCCCCTCGAAGTATATGCACCCTTAGTTAGATTGCTGAGACCAAAGAAATAAAGATACAATTAGACCAGTCTCCATGACTTCGACTAGGTGACTAACCTGCCCTGACCAATGTAGCTGGACAGACAAACTCCCTAGCTTTCGAGACTCGACTGATGGTCGATGTTTTAGACACCTGCGCCTACTAGCAATCAAATGGCATGGAGACCAAGTCCCTCATAGAAGAAATCAACCTACTAGGAGATTGAGAAGCTTCTACAAAAAGGGTAAACCAGGGCCCACACCAAGATTAGTGACTATCGAATATCTCTCAGGGAAAACACCAACATGAACACCCCTTTTATGGGGTTTGCTAGAAGAATAGACAAAATACTGGGAGAAGTTTCCCACTCCTTAATGGAATCAACACCCTATTAATCTGCCTAGGTGGTGAAGGCCACTTCAGTCCACAATACAATACCTAGAATGCAAAATGAACACTTTCAAAAGGGTCTTCCTGCATGTCCAAAGTCCCTGATGAGTTCGCCCCCCTACCAAGGCAACCTCCTAGTAAGGTAACATATCTCACAACCACTAGCATCTGTACCTTTAATGACAAATCACCTAAGTCCTTATAATGGTGGCTCCAAGCCATCTCGGGCAAAACCAAAGTCACAATAAGGTTGGCTCCACACTAGTCTGGGTGAAACCAAAGTCCCTATAAAGCTGGTGTGCCCTATAAGGTTGGCTCCACACTAGCCCAGGTGAAACCAAAGTCCCGATAAGGTTGGCCAGCCTAGACAAAACTAAAGTCCTAATAAGGTTAGCTCCACTCTAACCCAGGCGAAACCAAAGTCCTCATACATTTGGCTCTGCACTAACTTAGGCAAAACTAAAGTCCCGATAACATTGGCTCCGCACTAGCCTAGGCCAAACCAAAGTCTCGATAAGGTTGGCTCCACACTAGCCTTGAAAATACTAAAGTCCCAACAAGGTTGGCTTCGCACCAGCCCGGGTAAAATCAATATCCCGATAACGGTGGCTCCATACCATCTCGGGCAAAACCTAAGTAGTGGCTTTGCACCATTCTTGGCAACCCTACAAGTCCTATAAGAGATGGCTCCATGCTCCACGCAGTCTCTGTTAATAATCCTGATCACATTACTTATTTTTAAATAAGCTACTACAAGAAGCCATGAGGAAACAACATAAACATGCAAAAGGCTGCAAGCCATATTCATCATAGAAGAAATGGTAAAGCAGTAGCAATAATAGTACATGCCAGCTATGGCAAGTAAAAACATTCTATATGTAGAAAATAAAATTTAATCATCTAACATATCTCCTGAGAGCATTAACATAACCCCAAACAATGGGGGAGAGAAAAAAAACTAAAAGCTCTATACTGCTTCACCATGGGGGGCTCCTCCTCCTATCTCTGAGTCATAGGGATCCTCGACTGCAGCAGTTACCATAGGAATGTTTTGGAGCACAACTATCTCACCTCTCTTATTACTGAACACATTCAGATCAAGTAGCATCACATACTCCTTAGTAAAGCGACCAATCTCCCTTAGAGTGAACCAACAATCATGGAAAACATGATCATATAACCTGGTGGCTCATTCCATCATGGCTTCAGCAAAGGCCTCCATAGTCGTGGCCTCCCTACTAGCCATCAAGCTCACCGTCTTCTTGGACAAAAAGGAACTTCTTCCCAGGCTTTCCCTTGTGAATTTTAAAGCTCCTTGATAAGTGCATATTTTGACATATTTTTGTATCAAATCCTTTATACTTTTCTTGTTTTATTCTTGTTAATATTATTGTTTTATTAATATTTTGTGTGAGGGAATAAATGGAAGCATATTTCCAGACTTGTGCAGTTTTTGTAATTTAAGCATAACTTCATGATCAAAAGCCCTATAGACCTAAAGCTTATTTCATTTGAAATCCAAGAGATAGAGGTACAACTTTTCTGTTGGAAGATCATCCTAATTCAGTCTTGATAATAGCAGAAAATTCATCCAAATAGTTGCACAAAATAGATCATCAAAATTCGAATCAGAGTTCAGCCTAGTATTGACTTATTTTACCAATTAGGTTATATCTCTTGAGCCCAAATTATTTTTGGGCTGAAATTCGGATATATTATACCCAAGAGGTAAATAAACAAGTTTCATGCAGATAAGATGGTGTGAAAATATGTGAAAATGGAAAAAAACATAGGCTACAAGTTGCTGCTGCTATTAAAGGGTGGCTCTTAGATATGACTCGATAATTTGACCATATCTACTTCATTCGACTGCCAAATTTGACAAAGGATATATGAAAATATATCAGCGCCAAAAGATCTACAATTTTTATTCTTTATACATCTTCAAAATCTGGTTTTATATGATCAAAAAATATAATTCAATTCATTGGGTGAGAAATTTGTGTAACAACTTACCAACTCTTAGCAACTAGCATACCACTTGATTAACCCCTCCATTATTTGTTTGGCTTCTAGCTTACTCCAAGTACTATAAATAGGTCATGTATTAATCTTATAAGAGGAGGGGGGTAGAGGGTTTCTTTAGGCTAAGTTATCTAGTTTGTATGTTTTCTAGTATTGTAAGTTTTCTAGTAGTTATAGACATGCATTCTATAGTTTCTCTTATATTTTTAGTCTTTGCTACTTTTATTATGTCTTTCTAAATTTTATTTTGTTGAGGAAAAAGGGTGAACCTCTTGATGGAGAAAGATGAATGGTTATAAGGGTAGAAAATATTTAAGTATGTTGTATTATTATTTTTATTTTTGATCTAAACCCTACTTGTTTTGTGGTGATTCTTGATTTATGTATCTCCAATGGCACAACAAATACTTGGGTTCATTTAGCTTATTGTACGATTTTACCCCACCGACTGCTAATGTAAAACCTTGATTTATTGTTGACGAAGGTGTGCATAAATGCTTGATCCCATAAATAAGTATTGGCGTTAAGAGATAATTTACAATAGTAAGAAAATATCATGATTACCTTATTGCATGAGTTATTTGATAATATCTTCATATTGGAACCTTCATTATGTATGGATTCCAATTGTGAAAATTAATAGAGGTAAAAAGAATAAATAATTATTTCTCTATCCAAAACTCAAGAGTGGATCCCTAATCCTCAATACTTTTATTACTTCGGTTTTTCTTTAGTTACAACATACATTAATTGTTCATATATTTTGATTCACATACACTCCATCTTTTTAGAAATATAAACTTGAATTTTTCAAACAACTTCCCTGTGGATCGGCCTCGGACTCATGAGAAATTTATTACTTAATACAGCCTGCACTTAGGTTTGCAACCTTAAAGTTGTAGCAAGTTTTTGGTACCGTTGTCGGGAAAGGCAAGGTAAGTATTCAGGTTTGTTAATATTTTTCCTTTGTAAATATAGTTTGTTTATTTTCTTTATGGATATATGGTTATATGGTATCGTAGTCATAATTCTCGACATTTAGTAAAAAATAATTCTGAAACTTTGTTTGGAAATTTATTTGAATTATCTACACACACTTCCACCATGGCTGAAAATGAAATTGTTTAGAATGAAAATGAGAATCAACAGGTGCGTACCATGCGTTATTACTTGCAACCTCCTCAAAATTCTTCTCCTTCTTGTTTCATTTTTCCTCTGAATGCAAATAATTTTCGATTTAAGTTAGGTATGATCCCTTTACTTCCTAATTTCCATGGTTTAGACTCTGAAAGCCCTTACTTGCATTTAAAAGAATTTGATGAAGTATGTGTCACTTTTGATGATCAAACTTGCACAAATGAGATTGTTAAGCTCAAATTATTTCCTTTTTTTTTAAAAGATAAAGCAAAAAATTGGTTTAATTCTTTAAAACGTAGGTCAATTGGCACTTGGCAAGAAATGCAAGCTGAATTCTTGAAAAATTTCTTTCCAACTCATAAAACTAATGCTTTGAAAAGACAAATTCAAAATTTTTCTCAAAATTCGAATGAAGCTTTCTTTCAATGTTGGGAAAGATTTAAAGATTTGTTGAATTCATACCCACATCATGGTTTTGAAAAATGGCGCTTAATTAGTTTCTTTTATGAATGTTTAACTCCCGAAATAAAATAATTTGTTGAAACAATGTGTAATGGTGAGTTTCTTGATAAGGAACCTGATGAAGCCCTAGAATATCTAGATCATTTGGCAGAAAACTCTCAATCATGGCATAGTGTTAATTGTACCGAAGGTTCTATTAGGTCTAATCTTGCTAATAGTAATAAAGGAAAATATTACCTTAGCCAAGAAGATGATCTAAATGTTAGGCTCTTTAGTTTAACAAAAAAAGTTGAAGCCATGGAACTTAAAAAAGTAAAGAAAATCAAATTTGTGCAAGAGGAAGAAGTTTGTAGCAATTGTGAACTTTTGGAGCACTCCACCAATGAATGTCCAAACATTCCAGTACAAGCAAATTTTATGAATACATTTAAAAAACCTTTTCATTCTCCATATTCTGAAACTTACAATCCACAATGGAGAAATCATCTCAATTTTAATTGGCGAGATGATAACCGTGCCAACCACTGCATTCACAAAAACCACCAAACTTTCATTCTTATCCAGCTCCACATACAAAATCCCTTGAGGAGACTTTGCAAGCATTTATGTATGAACAAACAAACATCAATAATCAAACTTCACAAGCTATCAATGAGATCAGAAGCACACTTTCAACACTGACAGCTTCTTTGCGTACTCATGAAAAAGGTAAATTTTCTGCTCAACCTCAACCTAATCCTTCCACTCAGTGTCATGTTTCTTCTTCAGGTGAAAATGTAATCAATGAGACTAATTCAGTTACAACTCTTCGTAATGGAAAAATATTGACAAGACTATTCATTCCAAGGAGAAAGTTTTAATCCACCTCTAGAAATGAAAATTGAAAATAGTCTTGATGATGAAGGTAAGTTTGAAGAAGGTAAGTGTGAAAATGATGAAAAAAAAATATTTACCTCCAGCACCATTTCCTCAAAAATTGCAAGCAACTCAGAAATTGAACTCAAATGCTGAAATTTTTGAAATTTTTAAACAAGTCAAGATTAATATTCCATTGTTGGATGCAATCAAGCAAGTTCCACCTTATGCCAAATTTTTGAAAGATTTGTGTACAATCAAAAGAAAACATCATGTACAAAAGAAGGCATTTTTAATGAAAGTATTAGTTCAATCATTCAATAATTCACTCCACCTAAGTACAAAGATCCAGGTTGTCCAACCATTTCATGTATCATAGAAAACACTGGAATAGAGCGTGCTTTGCTTAATCTTGGTGTAGTGTAAATCTTCTACCTTTCTCAGTTTATGAACAGTTAGGTTTAGGAGAACTTAAAATAATTTCTATTGTACTCCAACTAGCTGACCGTTCGATTAAAGTTCCAAAGGGAATAGTAGAAGATATGTTGGTACAAATTGATAAGTTTTACTTTCCAGTAAATTTCATTGTTTTGGAAACAGAGCTTGTTGCACAAACACATACATAAATTCCTATCATTTTGGGTCATCCTTTTCTTGCAACTTCAAATGCTTTGATCAATTGTAGAAATGGTATTTTGAAGTTATCATTTGGAAATATGACTTTGGAACTAAATGTGTTTAATGTTTGTATGCAACCTGCAGAAGATGTCGAAGTACAGGAAGTGGATTCAATTGAGGAACTTGTTCATGAATACTTTACTACTACTAACTCTTCACATTCTTTGGAGACTTGTTTTGAAAGTGAAAGTATTTGTAAAAAGACAAACACTAATACTATCTCTGAATTTTTGCAGGTACAAGAAAAATATTTTTGGAAGCCAAGGTTCAAAGAACTTTCATCATTAACAGTAAAATCTATTCCATCAAGTATTAAAGCTCCTGTGGTTGATTTAAAACCTTTGCCAGTTAATTTGAAATACTCTTTCTTGGGTGAGAATGAGACTTTTTCAGTAATAATTTATTCCAAACTCGATGCTTCTCAAGAAGGTAAGTTGATCGAAACTCTAAAAATGCATAAGAATGCTTTAGGATGGACCATTGCTGATATTAAAGGTATTAATCCTTTCATTTGCACACATAACATCTATTTAGAGGAAAATGCTAAACCTTCTTGAAAAATACAACGAATGTTAAATCATAATATGAAAGAAGTAGTGAGAAATGAAGTCATTAAACCCTTAGATAATGGAATCATTTATTCTATTTTTGATAGCAAATGGGTAAGTCCTACTCAAGTTGTACCTAAGAAATCTGGAGTTACTGTAGTCAAGAATGAGAATAATGAATTAATTCCAACTAGGACTGTTACTAGTTGGCGAATGTGCATTGACTATAGAAAACTCAACTCAGTTACTAGAAAAAATTATTTTTCATTACCTTTCATGGATCAAATTTTAGAAAGAGTTGCGGGACACGAATTTTATTGGTTTTTAGATGGATATTCTGGGTATAATCAAATTGCAATTGCACTTGAAGATCAAGAGAAAACAACTTTTACATGTCCTTTTGGTACTCTTGCATATCGAATGATGCATTTTGGATTATGTAATGCACCAGCTACATTCCAACGATGCATGCTTAGTACTTTTAGTGACATGGTTGAACGTTTTCTTGAAGTCTTCATGATGATTTTTCTATTTTTGGTAATTCATTTGATGATTGCTTATCTAATTTAGAAAAGGTTTTGATCAGGTGTGAAGAAAAGAATCTTGTGCTCAATTGGGAGAAATATGACTTCATGGTAATAACTGGTATTATTCTTGGACACATTATTTCATCAGAAGGTATTGAGGTTGACAAATCTAAATTTGAGTTAATTGCCAATTTGCCAACACCAAAAACTGTGAAGGAGGTTAGATCATTTTTAGGACATTATGGTTTTTATAGAAGATTTATCAAAGATTTTAGTATAATATCTAAACCTTTGTGTAATCTTCTAACAAAAGACACTATTTTTGAATGGACTAAAAATGGTGAAAATGCTTTTGTTAAGCTTAAAAGCATGCTTATGTCTGCTCCAATCATGCAGCCTCCAGATTGGACTTTACCTTTTGAAATAATGTGTGATGCTAGTGATTATGCTGTTGGAGCTGTCTCCGGACAAAGAAAAGATAAAAAACCATATGTTATTTACTATGCAAGTAAAACTTTAAATGGTGCTCAATTGAATTATACAACAACTGAAAAAGAATTACTTGTTGTAGTTTTTGCATTGGATAAATTTTGATTTTATCTTGTTGGCTCACCTATTGTTGTTTTCAGTGATCATGCAGCTTTGAAATATCTTTTATCAAGAAAAGATGTTAAACCAAGACTGATTAGGTGGATTCTCTTACTCCAAGAATTTAATGTTACTATTCGAGATAAAAAGGGAGTAGAGAATGTAGTGGTTGATTATTTGTTGATACTTGTTTGTGATGACTCATTTCAAACCACACCTATTAATGACACTTTTCCTGATGAACAACTATTTAATATTTATATTTTACCTTGGTTTGCTAACATTGTTAATTTTCTTGTGACAAGAAAGATGCCATCGCATTGGAACTCTCAAGACAAAAAGAAGTTTTTGACTTCCGGTTCTATAGTGATTTCGTCTGTTTTTGGAGCTAGCTCCAGCTCCAACTCAACTGACTTTACCTCAATGGGAGCCTCCAAGCAAGCGAAAGTCTTCGGCACCACCGTGTTCACGGTTAGCTGGGAAAAAATTTACTAAGAAACTTCTAACTCAAGTTTAAGGCACGAGCTTGGGTTGTCGGCGGCGTGAAGGATACGGTAGAATGGAACTACATTGCATTGCCAGAATCCATGTTGTATATTTTCTTTTCTTAAGCCAATTGCATTCCGGTCTGAGGGAAAAGGAAGTGATCGAGCGATAATAACCAGGAGGTGGGCTTTTTTGGATGATCCATACATATTCAAATATTGTCCAGATCAAATCTTTTGAAAATGTGTGCCTGACAATGAGATAGGTAATATTGTCAAATTTTATCATTTAGAAGCATGTGGTGGTCATTTTTCTGTAAAGAAAACTACTGCAAAAATCTTGCAATGTGGATTTTATTGGCCAACTCTTTTCAAAGACACTTACACTTTCTGCAAAAGTTGTGAAAATTGTCAAAAGTTAGGATCCCTTTCAAAGAGAAATATGATTCCCCTACACCCTATCCTAGTGATTGAAATCTTTAACTGTTGGGGTATTGATTTTATGGGGGTCATTTCCATTATCATTTGGTTTTCTTTACATACTGGTTGCCATAGATTATGTTTCAAAATGGATCGAGGCAATTTCTTGTTGAAACAATGATCACAAAATAGTGATAAATTTTTTGAAAGAAAATATTTTAAGTCGATTTGGAATTCTTAAATCCATTATCAATGATGGGGGAAAACAATTTTGTAACAATGTTTTCGGAACTTTAACGAGGAAATATGGAATCATACATAAAGTTGCAACCCCTTATCACCCTCAGACAAATGGACAAGTTGAACTTGCAAATAGGGAGATAAAATAAATTTTGGAGAAAATATTTAACCCAAACTGTAAAGATTGGTCTCTTAGACTTACCGATACACTTTGGGGGCATATAGAACTGCTTTCAAAATATCATTAGGCATGTTTCCTTATAGGATAGTTTATGAAAAACCTTGTCATTTACATGTTGAACTTGAACATAAAGCTTATTGGGCAATCAAAATGTTTAACTTCAACCTTGATGAAGCTTTAAAATTATGCAAATTGCAAATCAATGAACTTCAAGAACTGACAAATGATGCATATGAGAATTCTAAAATTTATAAAGCAAGAATCAAAGATTTTCATGATAATAAAATTTCAAGAAAAATATTTGAGGTTGGTCAAAAGATTTTGCTTTATAATTTTCGATTGCATTTGTTTCCTAGAAAATTGAGATCAAGGTGGAGTGGTCCTTTTATTGTAAAAAAAGTATATCCTTATGGGGCGATTGACATTGAAAATCCTAGAAATTGTAACATATTCAAAGTAAATGGACAAAGAGTTAAACCATTTCTAGAAAATCAATTTTCACAAGAGAAAATTCTTTTTCTTTCTAACCCTTGTTATGATTATTGTAGTATATACTCATTTTCTCTGACATTATTTTTTTTTCTTTTATTTTTTTATTTTCCCGATTAAATGGCGGATAACGGTAGTCCGTGGCTATAAAGTCGGACTTGTCAGTTTCCCAAACAACTGAAATCTTTGTACAAATTTTCTTTATTTTTCTCATTCTCTTTTCTTGTTCTTTTCAAAATGGGTGACATTTTTCTAACTCTCAAAAAGCGATTTTCTTTTCTTCCTAAAAATGTAATTTTGAAAATTTATAAAATCAGGATTGAAAGATTGAGGATGCTTATGCACAAGGGCATCCCGGAGGACATACGATGGATAATTAAAGCAAAGGTAAGGGCAGGTGAGTTTTCACATGAGTTTCCAGATTTGCTTACTAGATACATGTCTGGTTTTGGTAAAAGCACATATTCAAAAAAACGAAGGGCGAAAAAAATGAAAGTTTATCATATTTGTGCTAGATGGACTTGCAACACAAAGTGTCGTTCTTTAGGAATGGTCTCTAAAAATCGAGAAGATAAACTTAAATTCATTATGGATGAATTGAGTAAGAAGTCTTTAGATCACATTATATTGACTCTTGAGATGCATTCATGTGGATTTGTACAACGTGTAATTCTTGATTTATGGGATTGTTTTCGAAATGAATATGAGATTTATAGTTTTGGGAATCTGACATTAGAAGACCCTATTTTCCAGTTTATAAGAAAACTTGATGGGAAGCATATCCTCGACCCATAGAGGGCGTTTAAGCCGTTACTTGACGTAAAACCAAAGGAAGATGTGAGCTACAATCACAACTACATGTACATACACGTGTTAGTAGGTAATTTTTAAATTTCGTATGTGTCCTTATTTTCAACCTTTTTGATAAAAAAAAACATGCAATAAATGCATTCCTTATTCACACTTCAATAAATATCACCGCACTCACTCTATTTTTGCACAACTTATTTTCAAAAAAAATAAAAAAAAATAGAAGTTTTTTCAACTTGCAAATTTAATTTCATTTGTGTTTTTTATGGATCCAATCTAGGAAAAAATGGTGAGTTTATAGGGGCAGCCAATAACCTTGGTAGAACTTTAGCAGAAAGAAAAATTCATTTAGTGTATGGAGAAGGCAGTTTGGGGTTAATGAGGAGTGTTGCTATTTCTGCGTTGTAGGAGTTGTCAAAGTTCTGGGAGTTATCTTAAAATATTTAACAGTACAAAATATCACAGGTATGACAATTGGAAATGAGCTAAAAATGTCACATATTCAGCATAGAATGCCTAACATGTTAAACAATGCGGATGCATTCATCATTCTACCTGGTGGTTTTGGTATACTGGAGGAATTATTCCAAATTATCTTTTGGGCACAACTCAATATTCACCAAAAACCTATAGGTATTCTTAATGTTAATGATTTTTATGATGGTTTGCTATCTTTTATAAATCATGCTGTGAAAAAAGGTTTTATTTCAACTTCTGAGAGAAGAATCATCATTTCTGCTCCGACACCTGACCAGCTGATTGATCAACTTCTAGCATATGTGCGAGAATATGATCCAGCCTTGGCCAATGTGGATTGGTCCAATAGGAACAATGGTCAAAAATGCAAATTAAATTTGACTCTCAGTCTGTGATACTTATTGTTAATGATTTTATCTAATAGTATGTGTTTTTTTTTTCAGCTTCAGGTGATATCTTTCAAACTCTACTTTCCTATCTATTTTTTACATTAGGGACAATGTCTCGATTAGGTTGGGGGGGAGGAATAATTGATATCATGACTTGTATGTTCAATGTGTGTTTTTCTAGTATTTAAAAAAAATCAAGTAGGTTTTTTTTATAAGTCCGTTGAAATCATGAAAAAAAATTGATGAGTAAAGGGTAACTATAACACTCTTGAGATGCATCCCTATTTTTTGCATAACATGGCAGGTTTGTGAAGTTTTTAACAAATATTCGTGAATTACCAATTATTTTTTTGAGTTGTAGAGGTTCTTCCAACTTCAATGATTAAAATTAAGCATGAATAATATGGTTTGATTGATGATGGGTGTTGTTTTGGACTTTGATGTTGTTATTTGGTTAATATATTTTTGCGATAATTATACTTAAATTTTATTTTGCATAAATAGTTATGTTATTCAGTGTGAAGATAATCATGTCAAAATAGATAGTTCTTATGCCCTTGCTCTAATCATCACTTGAATCTTCAACATGTAGGGGTTGAGTATTAGAACTTTTACTTTTGGTCTGTCGAGGCGAACGACTGATAGTGCACTACTAGAAAAATGATTAAGGCATTAGGCTTTCTACCACCATTGCCAAATCAACTTGTTCCCCATATGATGTTTCAAGAAAACATCCCCATAGTAAACCACTTTGAGCCTTACAATAAATAAATATTTTTTTTTGTAATAATATCTTTTTACCTAACATAAATACACTATTCTCCAACCCTTGTTCTAAAAATGAATGGAGTTTAAGAGACATACAAAATAAATTCAGATTGGAATAGAAGATAAGTGTGGGGGAGTTTCTTTTAAAAAAAAGAAAAACAATAATAAAAAAATAGAAGAAAAAAAATTACAAAGTGCTACAAGTTGCAACTAAAAATGAGATGTTGCAAGATGAAGAAGAGGGGTCCAATTCAATAACAATAGACCCTAGTGTCAAATTTGTGGAGTTTGAGAATTCTTCATTGATAAATTCTATGTCTCTAATTCCATGAAGTTTTTAGAACCTTTATTGCATCCTATCCTTTTATTTCTTAGCTACATCGCCACCATTTGACCCCATTACAACCTTTGTTGAAAACCTTTTGATTTCATGTGGTGCTTTCAGTGTAGTGGAGATTTGCACCAAAGGAAGAACTTATGATGTTTAATTTTTCTGTTAGAGATTGGGTGATGATTTTTGTAAGGTTTTATGAAAATTCACTTATTTGAAGCATGCATAGTTTCATCACTATTGACATTAACTGTCCACACACACACTTGAGTATGCTTATTGTAGAAATGTATTGATTTTTGAATGACTAAGAGTTAAACTCAACACTTGTTTGATTTTATTTCTATATTACTTTGTTGCTTCATGAGAATAAAAGTTGGAAGATAGTTATTATAGGTGTTTGTAGGTATCACTACTGGAAACCTTCATGAGACTATAACTCGTCCTCTATGGGCCACCTAGGGGTTTAAAGGCTAGTTGCATATGCTAAATGCAATCGTCATTTCCTATGAAAGTAGATTAGTTTATGTTTGTTTTAGGCTTGCTCGAGGACAAGCAAGAGTTAAGTATGGGGGAATTTGATAAGTGCATATTTTGACATATTTTTGTATCAAATCCTTTTATATTTTTCTTGTTTTATTCTTGTTAATATTATTGTTTTATTAATGTTTTGAGTTAGGGAATAAATGGAAGTATATTTTCAAACTTGTGCAGTTTTTGTAACTTGAGCATAACTTCATGATCAAAAAGCCATATGGACCTGAAGCTTGTTTCATTTGAAAGCTAAGAGATAGATGTACAATTTTTCTGTTAGAAGCTCAGTCCAATACAGTCTTGATGATAGCATAAAATTCGTCCAAGTAGTTACACAAAATGGATCACCAAAATTCGGATCAGAGTTCAGCCCAATATTAACTTATTTTACCAATTGGGTTATATCTCTTGAGCCCAAATTTATTTTGGGTTGAAATTCGGATATATTATACCTAAGAGGTAAATAAACACGTTTGCTGAAAACTAGATGGTGTGAAAATGTGTTGAAATGGTAAAAACATAGGCTGCAAGTTGCTGCTGCTATTAAAGAGCGGCTCTTGGACATGACTCGGTAATTTGACTATATCTCCTTCATCCGACCACCAAATTTAACAAAAGATATATGAAAATATATCAACGCCGAAAGATCTACAATTTAGATTCTTCATACATTATCAAAATCTAGCTGTATCTAACCGAAAAATGCAATTCAATTCAGTGGGTGAGAAATTTGTGTAACAACTTACCAATTCTTGGCAACTAGCATACCACTTGATTAACCCCTCCATTATTTGTTTGGCCTCTAGCTTACTCCAAGTACTATAAATAGGCCATGTATTAATCTTGTAAGAGGAGGGGGGTAGAGGGTTTCTTTAGGCTAAGTTATCTAGTTTGTATGTTTTCTAGTATTGTAAGTTTTCTAGTAATAATAGAAATGCATTCTCTAGTTTCTCTTATATTTTTAGTATTTGCTACTTTTATTATGTCTTTCTAAATTTTATTTTGGTGAGGAAAAATGGTGAACCTCTTGATGGAGGAAGAAGAATGGTTATAAGGGTAGAAAATATTTAAGTATGTTGTATTATTATTTTTATTTTTGATCTAAACCCTACTTGTTTTGTGGTGATTTTTGATTTATATATCTCAAATGTCACAACAAATACTTGGGTTCATTTAGCTTATTGTATGGTTTTACCCCACCGACTGCTAATATGAAACCTTAATTTGTTGTTGACGAAGGTGTGCATAAATGTTTGATCCCATAAATAAGTGTTGGCGTTAAGAGATAATTTGCAATAGTAAGACAATATCATGATTACCTTATTGCATGAGTCATTCGATAATATCTTCCCATTGGAACCTTCATTATGTATGGATTCCAATTATGGCAATTAATAGAGGTAAAAAGAATAAATAATTATTTCTCTATCCAAAACTCAAGAGTGGATCCCTAATCCTCTGTACTTTTATTACTCGGTTTTTCTTTAGTTACAACATACATTAATTGTTCATATATTTTGATTCACATAAACTCCATCTTTTTAGAAATATAAACTTGAATTTTTCAAACAACTTCCCTATGGATCGACCTCGGACTCATGAGAAATTTATTACTTATGATGAATAACATCCTCAACGCTCTTCTTCACCGCCACCTTAGAGTGCCCAACAACTTCCTCTAAGCCGATAGCTCATCAACTGATCATGGAGTCATTGTGAGGGCCTAAAAAAAGGAGAAGAGGACAAAAAGTGGTTATATAACAAAGAGAATTATAATGATTATGAAAGCTGAATAGATCACATACCCATGCCAAGTTGCCTGCCACTAAGGTATCCAAACTGAAGGAGTCTTGTAGCTGAGATCACTGATGTCATCCTCGCTAATATCGCCTCTAGTCCAGCTCCAACACAAGGACATAAATAGACAAAATCCTCTCATGTAATGCAGTAGAAGAATATACTCAAGCCAGTACTGTGCTAGGGAGGAGTATTATTTGCCTTACCCTTCAGTCTCTTACTGACTGCAGAAGTAGGTAGAGGCCTCATCGCTTGACTGCCCCTCTAGCGCTTTGTCGGGCAAGATAAACACTTGTGCTCCCCACCTCTACATCAGGAGATGAATGCCTATCTCTGTTGCTCCTCCCTGAAGGAGGTCTAGTTGAACTACCTCTTCTTCCACAAACCTCATTTTTATAGGCCTTGATGTTTGCAATATCTACGTCTTTCTCTGAAAGAGAAAACAAGAAAATAGGAGAAGCAAGTATATCAAATCAAAGCTATCAAAGTGTGCAAATAAAATCAAGTACTAAGGTATCTACGGGGAACAAATGTCCAACATCAAAAAACTGACTGAACAATCCAACAGCTGCGCAACATTCCTTAAACTCATCATACGTGTTGCTAGAGATAGAAGAAAAGGAAAGAGTACTGCTCTACTCAAGGAAAAACCCCCAATCCTCATCCTTGAAGTTAAAGAACTTTTTCTTCCAAGGACTACGAGAAGAGGTTATCCCATCCATAAACTTACACCCAAGCTAGGAAAAAAGTGATAAAATGATTCCCTAACTACTCTCCTCACCATGAAAAGGAAACATAACTCTTTACAGTCACTGGAAGTCCTAGCTCTCTCAAACAATAATGGAATCCCTCAAATTATATATAGTAGTTAGAGTAAGTTGATCGATACAATAACCAAACGTCTAAACAACCTCTACTAAGAAAGGGAGAGGAGGAATGGAAAACCCACTAATGAAGCTAGCCATGTAAACTGTGAATAACCCTCTAGAGGATCCTTAATCCTCTAGTCAAGAAAAGAAAAGAGTTGTCTATAGCAAAAAGGTAACCCCAGCCTTCTCCAAAGTAGAGTAAGCTCTTTGTTGGATGTTGCACTATCCAAAGTATCAGCATTCATCACTCTACTATACGTAGATACTAAACTATATATGGAGGGATCTTCCTCTAACTCGGACTTACCCTCATGACTAGACTCATCCTATCACTATCATCCTGATAGCTATTGCTATCTAGGTCTCTTGATGGACTCTAATTAATACTCTAACACTCAATGTCCTCACACCCTAGTAAATCAAACTTGCAATCAGGCAAGCCTAGAAGTGCCTCCCTCAGCCTAGGGAAGACTCTCTCAAGGTGCTCAAACCGAATCAATTTTTTGCCCAACATTCCTACATCATCTCGATGAGTAGAATATCATTGACATAAAACATAACACATCACCCTACTCCCACTAACCCATTTGTACAGACTTGGTTCATCCACATTCCCAGGAAAATTAAACTATTTGATTGCCTTAGCGAATCGAATGTTCCACCTTTTGCTTTCTTTTGTTAGATATACAAATACTCCAAAAGGTATAGAACTTGGTTGTCCCACTAGATGGAATGGTTCCCTTTGGCTGCAATTGGGTCAACGAACATAAATTGGAGAACATAGAAAGGTAGTGATTAATAAAGGTACGATTGGTAGCAAAGAGTTACGCTCAAAGTCAAGGTGTTGACTGTTGAGAAGACCTTTTATCAAATACAATGCTAAAGTCCCTTCGGATCATGTGGTTGTATCTACGTATTGTGAATATGAGATATGAATAAGGGATATGAAAACCATTTTTCTCAATAAGCATATTGAGAAAAAGATCTATATTTAGCGGCCTAAGAAAAACAAAATGAAGTGGGATGGGTAGAACTTAATACTACTTGACCCAACACACCTATAATGGGTCCTAGCTGAGGTACTCCAACCTCACACGGTGAAGTAGGGGTGGCCCATTGTGAGGTCACCCTACTTCGGTAGAAAAGCAAGGGGTAGCCTTTGCAAGGTCACCCCGCATCGGTAAGAGGAAGCCTGCGAGGTACTAAGGCCTCAACAATGGGCGAGTAAGGTCACCTACACTCAATGATGGTTGTAGAGGCTTCCACGCTCATCAACAGATGAAGACCGCCCAGCTAAGGCATGCCTCGGCTGGGCATGGCTGAGGCACCCATGCCTCGGCCCAATAGCTTGGGAATCGGATTTCCTCCCCTATATCACCGGTGACACCTCTCTTTAGGGGATTGGTCTCTACTCGCTCCTCACGTGATGACTCCTCACCAATAATTTTTTATCCATGCCCATATGTTGAGCTTATTCTCCCAAACATGTTTACTCCAAGAAGAAAGAAAACAAAGAGGAGCACAAGAAGTGTCTGAATTTATGAGCCTAAGAGAGAGAACATACCTTTGGAGCCCATAACTTAGAATATAAAGCTTGAGAGGAGCCACTATGTTGAAAATAAAAAAATATCTCTACTTCCTCCTATATAAGCAGAAAATACTTCCCTCCTCCTAATTAGACCCCTAACTCCTAGCCAGCTCCTACTTCACTAATCAACGTGAGAGTTGGGGGGCTATATGATGGGTATGCTTTATTTTTTTAACTTAAACCCAATAAATATATTACTATAGGCCCAATCAGGTTTACGAGCCTACGAGGCCAAATCACATCAAAGGCTCATGAGGCGCTTGTCCCATTTAAATATGTATAAATACTCCACTAATTCACATTTACAAGGTATAGAATACTTGTTAACTTAAACATCAGAGAAATTTTTCTAGGACGCTCCCTGGACCCCCTAACGGCCTATTCGTATTGCACGCAGAAGACCATATCTGAAGAACTAGCTTGTAGGCATGGACCTCCATGAAGAAGAAGTTGCTTCCAAGCAAGGACCTCTCTGAAGAATGAGTTGCTTGCAAGCAAGAAGAGCTTGCAGGAGACTATTTTGGGCCCACCTTAGTATCTAGAGGTAACCCGCATCAATTGCATATTGTTGTTATATTAAAGTTGTGACAAAAAATATATATTTATATTAAGATAACGATTGAAAACAGTAAATATATATTTTTAATAATATAATAATTTTAATGTGTAAAGATATTCACAAAAATATATAATAATTGAGTGTTATATATATTTGTAAATTTATGGAGTAGTGATTAGGATTTTTTTTAAGATAAATAGGAAAATATATTATGAATAAAAACTATTCAAATATTTGATTTTATTTTTTTGGAAATGAACACATTCATACGGACAAAAACACAACCCTGATGTCTCATACTTTTGTACATGTTAAAATTTCAATAAAAGTTTCAGGGCTCACTTGGTTTCATTTTTATTTTCAATATTTTCAAGTGTATTTTTATTTTTATATTATTTTTGTATGAAAATAAAATATATTAGGATATATTATAAAAATGTTAATTTTTATTGGATTGAAAACAATTTAGTGTTATAGTAATAATTAAAGAGTCCTATTATTTTTTATGTCTTACCAGATAAATTATGTTGAGTTGAGAAATTATTAATTAATTTATTATGAGTTCCACCGTAGAAAAAGTTGTTATGATTTAATTAGTTAGTGAACTAAGTAATTTAAAACTAGTGAAACATCATATCATATATCAATAATTTAAGTCCCACTTTGACTAAACAATGTGTATGTTTGAAACTGATGGTTATAGGTATGAAAATAAAATATATTATATATTTTTATTAAAAATAGGTAAAATAAATATATTTTTTATGTTTTAAATAGCAGAAAAATGCAAAAACAAAATTTGAAATTAAATCAAATAAGGCCTAAGTTTTTGGCTATTCAACATATCCTATTATATGTAGGGTTAAATGCTACTTTTCACCGTTGATGGAGAAAGATACTTTTATTGATTTTTTTATACGATGGGCAATTTAATTTCACATCCACGTATTTAAGATTCTCATTGTAAAATCGTCATCAATATAAAGTGACTTTAATTTTTTTTTGGAACATTCCAAAATTAGATTCAGTTTTCTAAAATAAAAATTGTGTTTTTAAAATTATCATCTCAATTAAAATAATAATGCGAAACCACGAGTTACAGCTCACTCATATTTTTTTTCAGGACAATAGTATAAAAATATATAAAACTATTATAATTCCAACTTTCAGATGAAACTGTGATTCAGATGAAATAAGAACTTTACTTTAAAATGGAAGAAGTGTACTGTTTGGTGAAACTGTTGTTACTTTTGAATGTTCGATAAAGAGGATATATTTTATCTATATAACAAAATTAAATGTAAAAGTAATTCAAGCGCACACAATTTTCCTATACTTTCACCATTGGCCTCCTTTATTTTTTGGTACACGATTGTACAATATCAATGACAAAGTACCAAAAATCACAATAAACAAGTATGGTAAATATTAGACAGATCGAAGTTTTCATTTATAATAAGAAATACTTGTAGTGGTGTTTTGAACTACTTTGGAAAAAAAAGTTTTGAAAAATGTATTTTGGTGAAATATGTTGGGGAATGCGAAGTATTGAACTGAGTGTCTGCTATGCTGCTAAAAGTTATAATTGATAGCAACGATACAACTTAAATTTTTAAATTGTAAAGCAATCCAAACGCCATGTTTGATAGTGATCCTGCCTCGATAGCAATAATTGCCACATAAACCAACAATTGAAGGATTTAGTGCATTCTACCATGCTAAATTCTGATAATAATAGTGCAACTCAAATCTACAAATCGTATTATAGCCCAAGCACCTTGTTTCAACTATGGTCCATCCATGAAAGTAATTATTGCCATACAGGCCAACATAATGTAAGTTTGATTTTGTTATGCAAATGATTGATGTAATGTATTTCTAGTGAAAGTTTGTTTGGTTTCATTGTAAGCTTTTGTTTGGTATTACGTCCAACTTTTATACAATTATATATTATCATTGTATTAATGTAATGATTCAAAAAATATATTTTTATTAATATAAGGATTGAAAGATTTAATAATTTATGTTTTACTAATATAAAAATTTTAATAGTATAAAGAGAGTTATAAAAATATATATAATTGGATTATATATATATATATATATATATATATATATATATCTACATATAATAAGATTAGGATTTTTTAAATATTTTGGGAAAGAGAAAAATGTGTTTTGAATAAAAAAACCTATTAAATGGTTGGTTTCATTTTTCGGAGGAATGAAAACATTCCCAAGGACACCAAACATAGCCTTGTGTCTCATACTTTTGTATACATTAAAATTTAAAAAGAAAAATCCGGGCTCGTTTGGTTTCATATTTATTTTTAGTATTTTCAAGTGTATTTTTATTTTTACATTATTTTTGTGTGAAAATAAAAATATATTTGCATATAATGTACATATTGTGACTAATATTGAACTGAAATAAATATTTTAATGTAAGAGTAATGATTAAAAGATCCAATTATTTTTTCATATCTCATAAGTCATATAAGGACAAATTAATTTTTTGGTCTTTAATGTTAGCATAGTTGGAGATTTAGGACTTTTCACTTCCCAAAATTGAATTTAGGACAAAAAGTAGGCAAAAATCGGATTTTTGGGAGATGACCTGCTATAACATGTAAAAATGATTGGCTGATGCTGACATGGCTTTTAATTTGGGGGGATTTCAAATTTGGATGGAAAATTGCTAGTGGCAGCCAAAGTGGAGCTTGGAAGGGAAAAAATGCCAACTTCGTCATGACTTGGCTGCCAATTAAAAATTAATAATTTGTGAGTCATATACCTTGCACACATATCTCCTTTCAGAAAATTAAAAATTAAAATAAAAGATGTTAATCAAATTTTATATTTTAAAGTTAAAAATATATTTAAATTCAACAATAAGCAAAATAAAAAATAGTTTCATAATATCATAAAGTTAAATTAGAAAATAGTCTCTTCCCTTCATATAATTTCAAAAAAAAAATTTTAATGAAATTAAAAAATGAATATATTTAGAATTGTTGCACAAAAAATACAAACTTATTGTATTTTAAATTAGTATAAACGTAATATAATTCAATTATTCAACATAAAATAAAATAAATATCAAATTATTAACAAAATCTCACATTTAAAGTCTAAGAATATATTTAAATTTTAAATCATAAAAAATAGAAAATAATTTAGATAATAAATTAAATATCATAAATATATTTTATAATTATTACAAAAAAAACACCAATTAGTATAATGTTAGTATATTTGGTTACATATCATGTCACTAAAAATGTATAAATATTAATAAAACTTTATATTTGAAGATTGAGATATATACTTAAACCCAAAAATTAAATAAATAAAATAAAAAATAAAATAGATAATATAATTAAAATATTTCTTATTTTGCAAAAACAAGTACATTAGAAATTAAAGAACAAGTTAACTACAGAAATACATTAATAATTTATCGTACATTTAAAAAAGGAAAGAAAAAAGAAAAGAAAAGAGGTACTGTTCATCTTCTTATTCATGTATTATTTAAATTATTTCAAAAGTTGGCATTTCTTTTTTCAAGTTGGCTTTTTCTTGCCTCCCGTGCGCCTACAAGGCTGCCAAGTAAGCGATTTTCTCTCCAAAATCAAATTCCCAGCTACGTTGGCATCAGCCGATTATTTTTATCTGTTATAGTGGGTCATGTCCTAAAAAATCGAATTTTACTAATTTATAGTCTTGAATTCGATTTTGAAAAACGAAAAGTCCTAAATTTCTAAGTAGGACAACATAAAGGACCAAAAAATAATTTTGCCGTCAAATTATATTGGGTTGAAAAATTATTATTTAATTTATATGAGTTCCAATACAAAAAAAATAATTATTTGATTAGTTAGTGAATTTTATGTATTTTAAAAATAGTGAACATCATATCAAATTTTGATAGTTTAGGTCCTACTTTGACTAAACAAGTAGTATTTTTGTTGAAAATGAATAAAAGAAACATGTTTTTGATGCTTTAAATAGTAAAAAAAAAAAAAAGCAAAAAGAAGGTTTGAAATTAAACCAAATGAGATCTAAATTTTTGGCTTGTTCTGGTAGATCCTATTACGTAAAGAGTTAGGCTACTTTTTACCATCCATGTAGGAAGATACTTTTGTGGTTTTTATAAGGTGGACAATTTTAATTTACATCCACAAATTTAAGATTCTCATTATAAAACCGTCATTAACATATATTTCCTCTTTTCTAAATTAATGACTTTTATTTTCTTTTTGAAACATTCCAAATTAGGCACTATTTTTTTTAAAAAAATTATTTTTGAAAAATTAATATCTCAATTAAAGTATTAATACAACACCAATAATATAAAAATACACTCAACTTTTGTTTTTCCAACTTTTACATAAAACTTGTTTGAATCAAATGATAACTTTATTTTGAAATGAAAGGAGTGTACTGTTTGTTGAAGACTTTGTTGCTTTTGATGATTCAACAATGAATATATCTTTTAGCTATATAAGAAAATTAGACGTAAAAAGAATTCTAGGGCACACAATTATTTTGAAATGATTCAACAATTTTCGTAAACTTGCTACACTTCACCACTGACCTCCTTTAATTTTTTTGGGTCATATTTCTTAATTGTTACACAATTGACAACTTGTGCATTGCAATTATATGATGAACTTTAATTTATTATCGAAACCCATAGTTGTTAGGGATAAGCATTGAAATTATACAGCATTAATAGTTTTGTAGCTACAATGGAAAATATTTATCTACAGTGTGTAACATAAAATGATGAAAATTATGCTATATTAATATAATGTGGGTTCCATTTCCGATGTGTCATCATCCTCATATGAAAATTTACTTCATTTGCCATTGATTGCAAAATATTTTCTCTAATTAGGCTGATATTCCATTAAATTTCACCTAATTTAGCCTCTATCATTAACTATATTCCAAATTTTAAATTTCAACAAGTGAATGATGTACATGAAGACAAACATAGCTGGCAACCACAATGACAGCAGTCCATTTTTGCAGTTATGGTGTGTTTATATATATGGTGGTATAGGCTCTGCATTTGTACACTATATCTATAGTATTTCAAGGGTTTGTTCCTCATATACAAAATCTTTTTCTCTAAATCCTCTCTCTTTATTTTTTTTTTATGGGAGTTTTCTTTCCTTTTCAGGGTTTTCTTCCATTGCTTTTTTGCTGACATTTTGACTGTTCTAATTTTGCAGAAAATCATCAGTTCTACTGAAGAAAATGTTAAGGCATTAACTGTTTTCCCTTACGTGCACAACATTTAGAAATGATGGCTACAACAAATCCCAATTTAACCAAAGCTAAATGATTTTTAGGGACAATGGTTTTTAGGGACAACAAAAGCATTCCAAGACCAGATTGGAAGCAAAAGATGGAAATGAAGATCTCATTGCCTCCTCCTCAACACAAGTCGAGTTCGCTTATCTTGACTGCACCTGCTAATCCAAGAGTCACTCTCACTCTTGATAAAGCAATCGAATATGAACTAAAACATGGTCGCAAATTGAACCCTAACATGGATAGAAAGAAGCTTAGAAGGTGAATCAAAATCTTCATTTGTTTGTCATATGGGTAATGGGATATGCATGCAGACTAACTCTTTCAATTTCCATCTTTGTTTTTAGGACGATATCGAACAGATTATCTGCTCAGAGATCTAGACTGAAGAAAGCTCAATATATTAATGACATGGAAAAGATGGTGAAAGATTTAGAGGTAAAAATATGTTCCATAAATTTAGCAAATGTATTCCTCTGTGTGCCAAGATTTATTTGTGATTCAAACTCAATCGTATTGAATTCGGATTTTACTTGCCATATTTGCAGGAACTGATATCAGTTCTCACCCCGCAAATCGAAAGCTACAAAGAAAAGCGGAAAGTACTGCTGCTGCAAAATGATTCACTCCAAAAACTCGTAGAGATTCGTTCAAATGAATCAAAGCTATGTGAAAGTAACGATGCAACACCTCCTTTTTCTTGCACTTATCATTATTATTTCATCTTATTTGTATATCTATAAGCCTCGCAATCTTTAATGCATGCAGTTGAGCTTGAACAGAAGCGAGTCGAAGTACAGAGGCTCAAAGAACTCGAGAAAAGTCTGAACAAGAATATCCATGATTTGAATTTTGGCCCACAACAGATGCAACATTTGAGATTCAAGCAATTCATGGCACAACCATATACGAGCCTTGGCTTTTATCAGAATGGTCTCCAACATATAAAGAAGTTTGGGTCCTATCAGTTTTGCCAGCAGCAACTTCCCAACTCTGCACTTGTTCAGTCAGGGTTGAAAATGGCACCAAATTTTGGCTTTGAACAACCTGGTAAACATCAGCAACCGGGATTTACGATTAAGCTTCCCGTTGAGTTGTTGACACCAGAAAAGAATCAAGAGGAAGCAGAGATAGATCAATATTTCAACTTTGAAGCGCTATATGTCGATCCAGCCAGTGCTTCAAATTAAACCTGCTATTGTTCTTTTGAAATTCCCTGTTCTTTTCATTGTATGCTAAGTTTCTTTCCTGTAGACTGTCTTAGTAATCTTTCTTCGCGATTTGGATGGTTAGCTTGCGTTGTCTGTTAAGCATATATGTGGATCTCGTATTTGTTGGAATGTAGAAAACTTTGTCTAACATTTTGTTACATTCGCTTATATCTTGGCTTCATGGTAAACCACTAGAATTGGATTACTCCAAAAGTTGTTAAATGGATATCTATCTAAGATGGTTTTAAAAATGGTGCTATAGTTGAAATCTTGGCCAAAAAGCCTGAATTGGGAAGATGTAATCTTTCTTTGGATACTCGACTGACTTATCTTTCTATACCTATAACTCTTCTTCTCATGGGCAGATTCATGGGAGGCTGGATGGGGCCTGGACCCCTCCCAAGACTTTGGTAAACTGTGCAGGTCCACCTAAACTAAGAGTAAATCTTGGAAAGTCCAGGGACTAGGAGTTATGGACAATTACCGTCATACATGTATAATAGATCCTACGTTGGTTCCATAACATTGGTTGTTGTAATTGTCGTGTAGCCAAAATCTTGAGACCTTTGAATCTTCTATTGCAAAATAGTATTCTATTGCATTGCGTGGATGATTGCCACGTAAAACTAACAGAATGTGCTAACAAAGAGAGAAAATACCTTCTGCTAATTTTATAAGAAAGGTGGAACATTGACTTCGATATTCTCTCTACAACAGAATTGAAGATGAATTTGGTAAGAAGATGGAGAAGGATTCCATATTGCTTTCCATCAAAGAAAAAAGAAAAGAAAAATTCTAATTGTCGTTCTCTTCCCGAAGGCGAATCATCGGCAACTTGAAGAGAAAAATTAAATAATTTGAAGATATTCTCTCCCCAAAGTGAACCTTCGGTTTGAGAGGTACTCGAAATTCCAATTCCCACGCCTCTCTTAAATAAGTTCCTTTTCCCTTTTTTGCTGTATAAAATGAAAATATGAAATAACATGGAAATAGAGTGGCATGAAAACTGTTGGATATTATAGTGCAGCAATGGAGATTATTGGTAAGTAAGCTAAAAGTTGAGTATAAAATTTTAGATCAGCAACTTAATTTATAAGACAATTTAGTTGCATAGTCTAATCAATTTTGCTTACCATTTTACGGCTTATTCTAGCAATGAACTTTCAAATTACATTGACACAATGATAATTATCAAATGATCTGGCTGATAAACTAATTATGTTGGAAGTCCCTTCATATGAAGGGAAAGGCTTACGAAAGAGTCTGGTTTAGTGTAATCTTGGCGCACAAGATAATTGAGTTGTTTAGAGTTGTCAATTAGGGCGATCCAGGCTAAATCGGCCTGGCCCAATTCTTAAGTGGGTTGGGTTGGGCTGAATAATTTTCTCAATATACAAGCCTATCTCGACCTACTATCCCAATACTAGTGGGCTAGCTCCTAGGCTTGGTTCGGGCTTTTTCGGGTTGGGTGTGTAGGCCATGTAGGGCCGGGCCTAATGGTCTTTTTTTTATCATCTCAAATAAATAATTTATCCCAAAGTTTTAATTATTCTAAGTTAAATTTTTATATTTTTGAGTTATCTTTATTTTGATTTTAATTTTTCATTTGATTATTCTAAGTATATCATCTTAAGCTTTGTTCTTGAATCTAATTTAATTATTTTACGTAGTTTATTCTAAATTTTTGTCCTTATTTTATGACTTCTTAAGTGTAACTAATATATAATTTCGTAGTTTATTCTAAGTGTTTCATTCTAAGATTTGATATTGAATTTTGTTTGATTATTCCAATTTTTTATCTTAATTTTTGTTAATTATATAAAGTTTGACTTTATTTTTTCATTTGACTATTCTAAATATTATCATTATAAATCTGGTATTAAAATTTTATTTGATTAATCTAGTTTCATTAGTATTAATTTTAGGTCTTTTATTTTATGAATTATCTTAAGTGCAGTTAGTATACAAATTTTTAGTTGATTATTGTAGATTATCATCCTAAAGTTTAAGATTGGATTTTATTTGATTAGTCTAAGTTTATTATTCTAGATTTATGTCCTTAATTTTTTAAATATGTTATGTGTAGCTACTATACAATATTTTAGTTGACTAATTCTAAATGTATCATCTTAAGGTTTGACATTTGATTTTTATTTAATTAGCCTAACTTTATTTTTCTAAAAGTTTTTATTCTTATTTTATGAGTTATCTTTAGTATGACTAGTATACAATTTTTTAGTTGATTATTCTAAGTGTATCATTCTAAGAGTTGGTTGATTTTTATTTAATTATTCTAAATTTATTATCCTAAATTTTTGCACTTATTGATATAATATATATTGCTTCACACATTTTCTAACAAAACTAAAGTTGGTTTATTGGTTAGAGTACATCCTTTTCTTATAAGAGGTTTTAGCTTCAACTCCATTCATGAACACTTTTGATTATATATATATAAATTAAATGGCCCGTTACGGGCCTAGGCTGGTCCAATCCTAAAATGGGCATGAGCTAAAATAAGTCGGTTCATGCATTGGGTTGTGTTTCAACCTATGGGCCTAATAGGGACCAATTAGTATATCCTAAACTGGCCCAAGTAGCCTATATCATTCATGCGCCGATCTTGGGCTAGTTTTTGGTTGGCCAATTACAAGCTAGGCTGGGCCAACCCAGTCCATTTGACCAAATCTAAGCCTACTTAACATTTTCTATTTTATTTCTTGGTCATTTTTTCCTTGTATACCCAAAGTTTAGTGGCAATGATAAATGTATGTGTACTTTTTCATTTTCTTTTTCTTAATGGGTGATCAGAAGTAGTCACCATGCAATAAGTTCCAGCAAAGCTTAATAGCATTAATTTATTAGGCATTGACGGAGTAGGAGAACTATTTTTTTTTATTTTTGATTTTTAATTTTTCCAAGGGTAAGGACGAGAGTGGTAAGTAACTAATTTTCCATCCTCATCTTGCATTATTCTGAACACATGAGGTTTGTTCATTGTTTGTAAGACTAAGTTGGTTTAAATACTACATGTACCCATTTGTAAGTATATGAAAAGTGAGTGTTAGTTTATTATTTTTAAGTTAGCTTTCATTCTTTCTCTGTTATTATGTTTGTTAGGCGAACTGAAGTTTATGATTCATAGTAATATTAACTGAAAGTGGACACAAATCATTGTACAAGAGAGGATGCTTTAAGCATAAACAAACTTTTTAGTAGGTTTAAACCTTCAATCATATCGTGTTTATTTTCATAACAAAATGAATAAATTTGTATTACTAAAATATCTTTTGTGATCTCATCCATTCTCTATACAAACATTATCCATCCAAAATAATTTTCCTAAACAAAAAAGAATAAAAATAACTATAATTGATAAACTAATAAGCATTTTAGGTCTCAATCTGTCCTATGATAGTGAAATCTAAAGGAAAATTTGCCTCAAAGACAAAATAATTAAAGCATGAACTCCATGCTGCTTTACTCTTTAGGTATATTACCACATCCATCATTTGCTTTCTCGTGTTGGCCTTCAATTGTGGAATTATTTCAATGAAGCCCCTCAAAATTAGTGACATGTTCTAACTTTACATTTACATCATATTTTTTGCTATTCAACTATACTGAAACTTAGCACAAGTATTTAGTGGACTGAATCCGAGTCTTCTACCTCATCAGGTAAGTAATTATTTTTCAACTGGAATATTGAAACTAAAGTTTGTGTAAGTTATTTAATTTTTTTTTGAAAGGTCTATTCGTCATCCTTCTCATCTAGATCCTTTCATACAACTTGGATCAACATATTATGACCATGGATAAGAATCCATGAAGAGCTCGAAGCATGTTCAAAGATGCTTTAGATTGATTGCATTTCTATGTAATGAAACTAAAATCATATTGTTTATCATACGAAACATACATTCTAAATGTATTTTCTGTGGTAGCCTTGTACCATAGATGTTATGGTAATATTTTCAACATTGCACAGTTAAATATAATATTTTATAGGGATGATCGCCATTTATTTGTTAAGATGTAGTTCAAATGCATGCTATAGATAACTAAATTTTTTGAGATATAACTATGTTAAGGCACTTCTAATATAATTCAAAATGTTAGTTGAAGATGCAAATAAGGTGCAAAGAAATGGCGCCTCGGTGCAAAATATGCAGTTCCTTAGCCTCAGTTTTTGGTGCCTCGGCCCCAAGTAACGGCGCCTAGGTGCCAAACATGCTGTCACAGTGGCTCTATATGTTGTGTTATGCTTTGTTCAACATCTTGCAATCAATTTCCGACCTTTTTCTCGAATGAATTGACTTTTGATGTCTTCATATAAAATATATCCCTATCTTTTTAAATTTTATATCCACTTGAGTCACCTTTATATCAAATCTGTGGAGAGATTTATGTCAAAAATATCAACGTGTGCCACGTTTGAAAGTTTTAGTCTAATGCTGATAATTCAACCTAATTATACGTATTGAAATAAAATGAACTGGGCTTTATGGTCAACAAACAAGTTGTAGATATATTAATTTTCTTTCCAATGGATAAGAAATCAGGTCAATTGGACTTTTCAAACAAGAGTTATGCCCAAATTACAAATACTGCCGCAGTAGCGCTCGATGCTAAGAAATACCTAGTAAAGATTTTTCCTGTACCAAAAAATTTTATCTAACAAAAATTAGGTCCAAGTATTAAAATTTCAAATTTAAATGATCATAATATTTAAGTGGTAGAAAATTCCTACATTATTGAAGTTGTCCCTAATGTGCATTCATTCGAGCGTCTAGTTCACAGTCTTAAGTAAAAAAAATATTAAATCAATAACTGAAGACATTTAGATAGGTTAGCTCTGTACATACTCTCTACTCTATGAAAACATGTCATGTTTGTGAATATTTATCTCTTGATGAATCTTGATAAACCTATTTTCCATCTATTAATGAAGGTGAATGCCCTCAAGTGCTACTTAATTTGGTTATATCGGACGTACTTGTGGTTTGTGACACATCTACTCAAATTCACACATTTAATTAAATATTTAATTAGGAAAAAAATAGGTTAGTCACCCCAAACATAATAACGATAAAGTATTTTGCATATAATTGTCCAATAATCTATAACAAGTAATCCTACTAGTGATGTTTGGTAATATTGCATTTTTCGTCCCATTTAATAGGGGTGTGCATATGAAGTTCCAAGTTTTACTGGCTCAACAAATATTGAACCAATATTTAAAAAAATGTGTATAAAAGATCCTTTTTCAGCCCCTCCTTTAAAAACTAATAGTTCCAATTCGTGTTCGTTTTACTTTCTTTTCTTTTCTTTTTCCTTAATATTTTTGTTTTCTGCCATTTTTCTTTTCTTTTTTCTTTTTTCTTTTTCTTCCTTTCTCCCATATTTATTTCTTTATTATTTTTCTATTTTTTCCCCTATTTTTGTAATTCTCTCTAAGTGTGTACTGCATATTACTGAAGCAGTTTTATGGTATTCAACCAGATATGTGTGAAGTGGCCAAATATTAAACTGTAACTGCAAAATCATCTTTTCAAATTGAGTGATTCTTTTTAGTGAGGTTCAGTTTATTTAGTAGTTGGTGCTCAAGTTGATAAATTTGAATTATATTTTCTTATAGTTTAATTTATTTGTAGTTGCAACTTAAACATATAACAATATGTAAAAAAATAGAATTTAATTGTTTTAGTTGCATGATAAGTGAAAAAAAGAGAAAAAAACAAAGAGAGAGAGCAAGTGGGGGTCATTAAACAAAACTAAATTCTCACTATTAGAAAAATTTGTAGAGGTTGGTAAGTTTTTGATTGTTCATAAAATAACATTACGAACAAAGAATTACATAAATCTATTATGTACATAATATATGATTGAATAAATATATCAAGTAAATATGCATCAGTATACGTGGATGTATCTCTTGTTAATTGATGTTATTTTAATAAATAATTAAATAAAATAATTATATTATTAATTGATATTGTACTAATATTTTGGCCTCAACAATCATTTAATAATTAAGTTATAGTCTTACTTTTAATCAAATTTTTTAATTATTTATTTAACTAATTGTTGAGTTGGTTTTATACCTATAATTTGATTGCATCTTGATTAACTGACCATTAATCTTGAATTTTGGTATATGAAATTTGGCATTCAGAAGAGAGAATTTTATATGTGATATTTGGATAACAACCTAGATTCATATAGTTTTGGAGACGTATGAATCTTTTGAAGTCATTAATAAGAATTATTGTGCTTTTTAAGAATTTAATAATTAGATTTTTATTGGGATATTAAAATCTTAATTTAGGTTCACGATCACTCGACACTTTAGAGAGGGAGTTGATTAATTCTGGATTCTTGACTTACAAATTGACAACTCACATTTGGTAAATTGATTTGATAAAATAAAGTTGATAACTACGTGAAATTTTTATTACAACTCTTGGTCACTCATCTAATAAAATTAGAATTATTATAATTATAGCACTTATTCTATATTTGGTTTCAATTCCTATGAATACTACAACCCTACACACTACTTTCCACTAAATTTGACATCGTACACTTACAATAGGAATCTCAAAAACACTAATCATTGACTATTATATATTTAAGTGATCAGCTATATGTAAATTAGTAATTAGATGATCGATTGAATAATAGTTAAATCTTTCATCTGTATTTTTCATTTGATTAAAATGTTTTAAATTGAACTATTTTTTTAAAATAATGATTTAATATTTTTGTTAAAAATATTTCAAGTAATTTTTTGCTCAAATTTTACATAAAAATTGGCCTCAACGTTTGTTCCCAAGTGCAGCAAGTGACAGGCACATGCATATTTTCCTTCAGTCCTTCTGGTGCTGTAAACTAAGGCCACGGACCGTACTCGTGGGCCTTCCATAAGTGTTTTAGTGGACAAAAATGCACTTTTTTTCGAATTTTCGGAACTAAATGAATCCATGAAACCTGAGACTACATGTATAAACCCCTAATAAAATGGGACAAAAAGTGCTTTGATCCATTTAGACATATCAGCGAAATAAATCTATTTACGAGGCATTTCATTCCTTTTCCTCTGTACTTTGATTGCACTGCTTATATGTAGTGACATCTTAGAGTATAATATAAGAAAATATACCCATGGCCTCATTGAGGAGGATAATACCCATCATTTATTAAGAGAAATGCCCTAGATGTGTGTCCGCAAGAACTCAAAACTTATAGGCCAATAGCCTTACCACGGTGCATTAATAGCCTGACCATGTTTTTCATTAAACACATGAGTTATATATATCATAGCAATAGTTTGGGGAATAATCAAAAAAATAATTTTAATTAGTTTCTTAGATAAACTAAGGATAATAATACAATAAAATTAACTTATAATTATAAGATATTAAACAATTCCATATCAATTACATAACCTTAAAAACAATGCATACTCCATATTTTACTACTAATTCAAGATATTAAATATTAGGGCAACAATTAAATAACTAATAATTCAAACATAATTATTAGGGCAACCCACAAAATATGAACACAATCCAAACTAAAATGACGTAAACTCGGTTATAACTTAAATTGATTTTAACCTTCAATTAAGAAAACTAATTGCTATTATTCACAATCATTTTTAGGCACTTCCAAATATAATATAAGTAATACAAGATTAATAGAAACAAGTAAATTAATCATATTTCACAAGACTATCAATTTTGCCAGAAACTAGCTTAACTAACTTAGTTTTGGCTTCAAGAATATCCCAGTTGAGTTTTCATTCATACAAAAACATACTAAAATATGTAACCATCTAAGATACTACAAATTCATCATAAGAAATATTGAAAATGAATGTACCTTGATTAAATTGGAATTAACCTTCACAATCAACGGTTTTCAAACTTAAAAGGGTGGAAACTTGTTCTAATTTATGTTCTATGGATTCTTATGGATTGAATTCAATTTTTGTGAGTAAGAGAGTATAGAAATTTTTGAGAAACTTAGAAAAAGAAAGGCTGGTCGTTTTTGAGGAGCTTTCACAAGAAAATATGGATGAAAATGATTTTCTTGACATTTCAAAGAGAGATAAGTGGAGGGTTATGATAGGTTGACTCATGCTTGGTGTCCTCTCATGCAAAGAGCCACGTTTATAGGCTAAGAAGATTACAAAAATTGATGTTTTTGTGTTATAATCAAGTGTAGTGTGGTTTAGAATGATTTCATGCAACCCAGTCAACCTATTAATCAAATTACACCATTTTACATACTTTTAGTTCTTAGTCAAATGTAACATATTTCATTCAAATATTTTGGCAAATAATCACTTTAGAATGTAACAAGTATGAAGCAATACAAATAATTTATTTTATGTCCATTCAACATATCAATCTTCCTTAATCAAGATACCGAGTTTTTCACTGCAAAAAGTCACTTAAGTAATATGTTAACCAAAAAAACATAAGTTTGATCTCATATTTCATGTACTAGTGCATGTTAAAGCACAAGTGGAGCATATAATAACAATTATTCATGTTCGTGAAATCATGTTATTTGTATGCCATAATCTAATGATGCGTATTGATTAGATGCATATTCATCCAAGATATTTGTTATTGACTATGGAGGAGATAATTAGGCATTACAATTCTTCATTCCTTATAAAAATTTCGTCCTCAAAATTTGACGTACCAAATAACTTTGGATACTTGCTTTACATTTCTTCTTCTCTTTCCCATGTGGCCTCTTCTATAGAATGATTTCTCCACAATACTTTAACAAGTCAAATCTTTTTCATTCTCAACTCTTTTTTCTTTTGATCCAAAATTTGCACTGATTTCTTTTCATAGGCTAAATCAGGAGTCAATTCCAATGGT
>JAGSPU010000247.1:0-40433 GCA_019321725.1 Paulownia fortunei | reverse complement strand
GAAAAGAATGAAAATAGTTTTGGGTGATTCAATATTTGAATGTTTGATTTCATTTCAAAAATACTAAAACTACTAGAACTGAAACTATACTGAATGCAAACAATGCTTTATTATTTTCATTTTGAAAGGCCAATATTTATCTTTTTTTAATTTTTTATATCTTATTTTCAATTTTGTGACCCCTTTAAGTTCATACTAAGTGTGATATAAAACATTGTAACTAAGAGCATGAAATGAAAAATTAATGCTAATATTTATATGATTAATTGGGTTACATTCACGTATTAGGATAAGACAAATTCAATATTAGAAAAAGATTTTATGCATACAAATTTTCACTCTGCAAAATAACAAATAAGAAAAATGACACATGGTCCAGAATAAAAAAACTAAGAGTTTGGAATATTAAATATCTTGTATTCACTCGGTTTTTGGTTTATAATCATTATGTAGGAGAGATGGTCAAATATAAAATTTATTTACATGAAGAATTTTTTAGTGCAACATCTTTTTTGAATTCTTTGATTCCCTCCTCAAGAACAATCATTTATGAATATCAAGTTGGAATGGTCATTTCAATTTCTAAGTGGATTTGTATTTTCAATAGCATTAATTCATGAACTTAACACCATAATGATGAATTAAATACTAATTTTATGCACTTCGTGATGAACGCTTTGATATTCACTTTAGAATGCCTTGAAGTTGTTTGAATTTACTGAAGTTGAGTTGAAATAATTTTGAAACCTCTTTCAATGTCTCGTGTTTGAATACAATATTGTGTGTTTAGCTTCATGGAGATCATCTCTATTTATACATATAGGATATAAGCTCTTGCTATTATTATTTGATGAAATGGGATGATTTGATTGAGTATTCATATTGACTGGTATTCTCTTCCTCAATCATAATTTTTTATTTGAATTACCAAAGTCTTAACATTCACTTTGTTAGTTCCCAAAATATGATCTAAATTGCATTAAACACATTAATATCATATCTATGAATTACTAATTCACCCATCAATTATATATTTAATTTAACTTAGAATACAATTCAAGAGATTCCAAAATGTAAATATAAATATAAAATTGATGAATTGAAATTATATTACATATCTATGTAAGTACATAATTGACAATATATTTTTTCATGTCTACAAATGTTCCCTTAAAACTTGTTCACGCTTATCTACTTTGATGAATGTGAAGAAATGAATAAGTGTTGAACTTGGAACATACTCAACCAAACAAGCCATAGTAGTTACTTGAATTTATGTGAAACATAACACTTTAAACTAATGTTAAAGTGTTTTTCAATTGAATTGACTTGAATTTGTAGATATTTATGCTCGTATTTAGAAGTTCTTAACTTGAATTTATTTGATATTTGTAGATAGTTTAAAATCATATCAAGAGTTAGTCATCTATTTTTTCTTTGAAGTTTATAGATAGTTTAAACTCATAATAAGGAGTTGTCATTTGAACTTGAATATATTATATAGCTTGTACTCATATTAAGTAAGTCTTCAATTTGAAACTAAATATGTGTTTAATTTATACTTGTATCAAAGAATTTTAAATTTGAATTTGAATTTAATAGATAATTGTACTCATATCAAGGAGTAATATATCTGAATTTGAATTGTAAAACAATTCATACTTGAATCAAGGAATCTTTGCTTGATTTAGCTTTTAAACTTTCTATACACATTTCAAGGAGTAGTATTGATAGTTTAGGTGTATTATTAATAATTTAAGTTCTCATCAAATAGTATTTGAGCAAGCTTTAGTTCAAAAATTTATGCCTAGAATAAGATCACTAAGAAGGCTTAAACTACAGAAACTTAGATAGTTTATGCTCTTATTTACTAGTATTTGAAAGGTCAAATGTGATAATGTTACAACTTCTTCATTAGCTGACAATTATTTTTAAATGACTTTATTTTCATCCTTGCCCTCAGTTTGAATGGAATATGGGTAAATACATGGAACACCAACTTCGATCGCTCCCAATTTACATGTTTCTTCAAAAATTTATGCTTTTAAGAATTTAAAATTTGTGAATATGAACTGCTTGCCCCTCATCTTCATTGCAACTTCAATTTGATTTGCAAAGAGTTGAGAAGAAGAGCAGAGATCATCTCACCGAATGTAAGAAATTCATACACACAAAGTTTGTCTCAGCAAAATAACAAGAGAAGATAAATATGCACAAATATAATATTTATTTACTTAAAGAATTTTGAGTACAATCTCCTATTTGAATCCTCTAATTATTCTTCTCACAAATAATAATTTATGGATATTAAATTGAAATTACCACTTTGATATCCTTCTAAGTTAATATGTACCTCAACAATAACATTAATTCATATGCTCGACACTATAATAACGAATTAAGTGCCATAATGTGACGCACTCATAGACCTATAACTCTATATAGGGAAATTTAAGTATAGGTCTCAGTATTTGTTCAGTGTGTGATTACACAATAAGTAATATCAACATTCAAAATATGTAAATGTTTAGCGTAGAAAGGTCTGATCACTAAATATAACTGACGAGATTACAAAATTCATATTTCTTGTTTGATAAAATTTGGGAGAATAAAATTCATAATGACCAGGAAACAAATTTTTATTTTGTAATTAGTTTAGAATGTTAGGAAGTAGCAAGATCGTGTTCGAAGTTAGTGAATTGAATAATTCACAAATAACTTACGATAAGAAACTCGTATTAAGGCATTGTTTGGCAAAATTAGAAAAAAATTGAACTTAAAACATTTTTGGTATGTTTTATAGTAGTGATTTTGCTTCTAATTTTCTTAAATAAAGCTGAAATTTAAAGAAGCTTGGAGGTGCTTTTGGCTTTAGTAGAATTTAGGGAAAGGAAAAAAGCCAAAATTCGTCATTTATGTTGGCATATATAGATATTTAATCCGTTAAATTGCAAGATTTGATTTTAGTACATTAAGTTTTTAAATTTGCACATTTGGTCTGAATTTCACCTAAAAATTCTAATTTGATCGGGAATTATTGATGTGGCACAATAAATCACCAGAATCTGTTGATATGAACTATATTTTAGGAATTTCTACTATTTGAGGGAGGGGATAGTTGATGTGACGCTTATGTGTATTATTTTGTGAAAAAAGAAACAAATATGTGCCACCTAAATAAAAAATGAGAGAAAAATTAAATAATAATTATTTATTTTTTTATATTTTTTGTATTTAGTAAATTTTCAAAAAAAAAATAATTCTCTTTCATCTTCTTCCCACACCCACCGCCACCACCCATCGCCACTGCTCCTCCTCCTCCTCTTTCTTATTGTTATTCTTCTTCTTCTACTACCAAAATTCACTTCCCAAACCACCTTCTTCTTCTTCTACCAAAATCCACACCCCAAACCACCGATCCACCTCTTCTTCCACCTAAATCCATAATCAAATCCTCTTCCTCTTCTTCTTCTACCCAAATCCACACCCCAAACCACCAACCCACCCACCTCTTCTTCCACCTAATTCCACACCTCAAACTACCATCCACGTTTTCTTCCACCTAATTCCATATCCCAAACTACTAATCTATCTCTTCTTCCACGCCCGCCACCTATCTCTCCTCCTCATTCTTCTAAAAATTAAAATATTTAATTTTTTTAAATTAAAAAAGGAAAAGAAAAGAAAAAATTATATTGTGATAACTATTTATGTAAATCTTTTCTTTATTTTATATTTTTAGTATTTAAAAAGTTATTTAATATATTATATAAACTATTTTTTATTTTATTTATTATTGAAATTCAAATACTTTCTAACTTTTAATTATAAAAGTTTGCTAATATTTTATTTCTTTATTTTTTAATTTATTTATATTTTTGAAAATTAAGAGATTATTAAAAATAGTATGTAAACTATTTTTTATTTTTTTGAAATTTTACAAAAAATTTGAAGATGGAGGAGAAAAAAATAAAAAATTATTTTTTTTGAAATTTTATAAGTGGAAAAAGAATAAATATTAAATAAATTATTATTTTTTTAGTTCCATTTGAAAATTCCACATATTTGTTTATTTTCATTCATTTGTCCATAAAATTGCTACGTCATATAATTTTCTCTTCAAATCCAAAAATTCCCAAATTACAGTCTATGTCAGCAAATTTCGATGGTCTTTTATGCCACGTTAGTAATTCCAGTCAAATTAAAAAAAATTGATAAAATTTGGACCAAATGTGCAAAATTTAAAAACTTGATGCACTAAAATCAAGTTTTACCAATTTAACGGATTAAACCAATATATAGGACGAATTTTATCTTTTTCCTTTAGGAAAATATTTCAAAGTTATTTTAAACCTTATACCTCTAATTAATTTTTGAAAATTGAGGCCCGAGTCAAAAATGTTTGTTTATCTAAGGAGCATTATGAACTTTTGATATTAAAAAGTAAAGAAAAGTTTAAATTATAATACGAAACACTTATTTTTCAACTACTCACTTTTTAATATTTTATCCGAATATCCTTTACTTTTTACTTTTTTGTTACTTTTTCTCCAAAATTTATTACTTCTATAAAAGCACATTTTTTTTCAAACAAACAATACCTAACAGACACATAAAATCAATATGCTATTCAATTATTGATCAATTTTTTGGTTGGTCGCATGACTAGAATTAATGTAAGACTAATTCAACTCTCACAACTTGAACTGAAATATCATGTTGTGCCTTTCTGAAATCGCCAAAGATGCAAAAATCTTATTATCTAAGCATTTATTTTCTAATAAATTATACAACTAACCCCCACCCCCAAGCATCCACTAGGCATTGAAATTTGAATTAAAAAAAGGCAAAATTGATTTATTATTGAAATTAGGGAATAAAATTTAAAAAAAAAACTGTATATTTTACATTAAGAGTTGATTTGAATGACCGTTTTGTATTATTGGCTAATTTACTTGATTATTTTCTCAAATGAATAAAAAAACAACTTTGTGTTAATCTTTTCGAATTATTGATAATATCACTATTTGAAGGTTTTCTAATGTTAAACTGTTAAAAATTATTAAGAAGTTAATCTAAAGATTAAAGCTTCACTTTTTATTTAGCAAAAGGAAACGTTCATTGTGGATGGTAATTTATTTATCTATAATTTTTTCGTTTGGCAGTCAAATAACTCTTCTTTTTATTTTTTATAGTTTAAATTATGAAGAACTTAAAACTACTAAAAAATTTGACACCAACTTCTAAATTTGACCATGGAAACCCAAAAACAATTTGTTCAATACGTAGCGCATTGCCATACTTGGTGGAACTTGCATTGCCATACTTGGTGGAACTTGCATGTCAACCTATTCATTAATTTGGATCAACATATATATTTAATGCCACAAAATGTTCCATCATTTGGTTGAAGGTACTTTGTACATATACATCGATTAAGGTCCTTATTTTAATATAATATTTCTAAACATGTGGTATTACCTTCTTTTTTTTTCGGAGAAGGACATAAATTCATTTAAAAATATATGGATGTTATGTCAAATATCTTATTTTTTGACAAATAAAATATTTAGTATAAGATGTATAAACCCAAAATATCGACAAGATATGAAAGCACTATATACATATACATTGAACAAGGTTCTTTTTTTATACTATGTATCCAAACATTTGGCATTTCTATTTTCTCAAGAAGAATATATACCATAAAAAAGATTGTGGTCTTAAAAGTGTATATATAGTTCACAAATATTCTTGTGGCCAAAGAGCGCACAAGCTAGGCAAGCGCGCGCGCGCGCACACACACACGAGTGTTAGACATTTGCGTCTTTTTGATAGGTTTTATTATCTATATTTGCTTATTTTTGTTTTTATCTAAATTTACTCGATCTCTCTTAATCAATTACAGAAAATAATTAACTTAAATTAGATATTGATATATACTATCAACAAATTGTATATTTTTATTCAGGTGCAAGTGATACTATCACTTTTCGATTTAACTGGTCAAAATTAATCAAAGACCGGTCAAATTGGTCAAAACGATTGACCATTTTTTTTTTATCGGTTTGACCGATTTTTGTTTAAATTTGATATTTTTATATTTATGTGGTTATTTGAATTTTATGTTTTGTTAAATATTTTTTTAGTTAATTATTTATTTTTTTATATAAAATATATTACATAATAATTAATTTATTATATTATTATTTTATATAATAAAATAAAAAAATATAATAAATTTTCATTATAACAATCCACCGAACCACTAATCAATAATAAAATTTGTTTGATCAGCGTGTTGATTAGACAATTAAGAGGCAAGCTAAAAAAAGGGTTAAGACAAATTTTGAATTTTATAATGCAAAACAAAAGGGTTAAATATATAATAATAATAACAAAAGAAATGGCTGTTGAAGGCATATGTGGGGACAAAACTACCTAAATTTTGACTTAAGAATAGGATTCCAAATTATGTGGACAAATACAAGGATGAGCTCTCTTGACTGGCCTTGCGCCACGTGTCCAATAATATTGGCCATTCCCAATTGGACACCAGGAAAGACCGAACCGAGTTGCTGCGTAAAAGGTGGGGCCGTGGAATTAACATTTCTTGTTGTCTAACATGAAGAGAATCTTATTACATTATTATAATATACAGGAAAATTCGAGTATGGATCCCATTATTTGTTTAAATGTGTGACTACCACATGAATAATATCAACAATATCAAATACGCAATTATTAACATAGAGATGCTGAGGTTTAATTCCGCCTATTCACCACTTCAATAAAATTCAATAACTGGATTATTTGTCTAAGCAGATCGTTAAGAAAATTATAAGATTGTTTTTGATAAGTGATTTGATATTTAAATTAGTAAGAGTTTTAGAGTAAATAATTATAATTAAAAAAATAAAATAAAATGCATATCTTGTAAATAATATGACAGTACGATGCTTTTTAAAACAACTTTATAATTCTATCTTCTTCATATTACTGCATATATGTATCAATAATTTTACTCATTACTTTTCAATTAGAAATACTCAAATTGGAGTGCTATTTAATAAAAATATCCAATAAAATTCAATTAAAAGAGTAACTTTCAATAAATTTAATGCTACCTATTTTTAAAATTGTTACAATCTTAGCAAATAGGATCATAAAAGGAGTAATTAAATATATATCTTTATTCATTAACAGTTTAGGATGATATAAAACATCCCTCCATTTTCATAGGATCTTGAGACAGATTTGCGTAGATTTGACCGTGTGGGGTATACAGGATTTGAGTGGGAAGCTAATCACATACAGTACATTAGCGCATGGATTAGAAGATTTGACACTATTGTGTGTAGACCACTCATCAAAGATGCAGTCACTATAGAGGATGGATATAATGAGTGGTATGACAGAGTTACAAGCCGTTTTATATTGTCTGCCAATAAAGTTCAGACTACAGGCTACCAAGTTGGGGATGCATCTTTGATGCAATTTTTGATACGTAAATTGATATTTGATATATTTATATTTTTGGAGTTCTTTTATATTATATATATTTGTATTGTGATTTTTTATATATATTTCAGGTTGATCAGTTGACCTCTCTTAGTATAAGTGCTCAGATGAAGCCTCCGGAGGATTTGACTACAATTAATTCATTATTGGAGTGATATATTTCTATTGGTGAGCAGGTCGTGACCTTCCTCGTTAGCCGAGATTTGCCTTCACAAATGCCCTCGGAACAACCACAACCACCAAATGATATACAAGCTAGGACAAATAGGAGAATGAGGAGTCGTACTGAGAGGTCCAGTCGCTCAATAGAGGGTGATACCACCAGACGGACTTAGATACCTCCTTTCACAGGCCAGGTTTCGACATTATATCACTGCCCTCCAGCAGCAGATGTAGCCAGGCCTTCTACATTATCTGTCTCTCTTGATGATGTTTATAGGCCAATCTTAATATTAGATAATTATTTTTCTTTCACTCCTTACGATCCAACAATATATACGTACTCGCGAGTACAATTTAATCTTGTCTTGGGATTAATGCCTAGAAATATATCATCACATCAAAAGTTTGATATCTCTCATGTTCCATTCTCTCCAATGACATCAATGTATCAAGATTATATTCATGATACCTGTTTATCGAGTTATCATAATACATATGTAGATGATAATTTGCAAACTGATGACATATCACAATATTTTGATACTACACAAAATAGAGGAGAGAGAGCTAGAGGGCATAGGAATAGGTGACCACGTAGTTATGGTACTGTCGGATATTACTGATTATTGTACACAATATATTTAATTTGATTACTCTATTCATTTATATAATATTGTTTTAAATTTTATTTAAAAATTTAAATCTTATATTTACGTGTATAACATTATAATTACATAAAATGTTAAATACAAATAATATGAATAAATTACAGATATACACATAATTTGAATAAACTACATTAGTTAACTTAAACAAAAAAGAAAAAAAACTTAAGAATTTGGTAAAGTAGTAACACTTCAAATTGGAAGTGTTACTTGATATAACGTTTTTAAATTGGAAGTGTTACTTGATATAACGTTTTCAAATTGGAAGCGTTACCTCAAGTAACGCTTCCAATTTTGGTGGTTAAATATATATATATATATATATTATTATTAAAAACGTTATTAGCAATAATATTTTATCATATTTCCACAACTCTTGCCCATTTTAATGTATTCTGACAAATATTTTATTAAATTATAATATTTTGCCAAAAAAGCCCTTCATTCTACCTCATTACTGATTTTTCTTTCTTTGAAATCGTCGCCTCTTTCACTCCACACCTTTATGCCATGGCCTCCCATTTGTAATCCCGGCGCTTGGCCTTGGTCTCTTCTGGCAACACATTCTTAGCCTCTTCCGGTGGCAGTCATCTTTGTTGTCTATATCGGCGCACCTTTCTCCATCCATCTCTCTCTCCCTCTCCCCTGCCATGAGCACGACACCTCTATTGTATATTAATGTATTTACATATAATAATATTGTCCCACATTGATTGTTGTGTTGCATTCTTACATCCAATATTGAGAGCATCATTTTTAACTAAACACACATATTCATACACTTGTCCCACATTATCTTTGCATTGAATTTTAAATCTGTTTTAGGTATATAAATAAGTCCAAATTTAAAAAGTGGAATTAAGCTTGTGGAGCTTTCTCCTCATTATGGAGGAAACACCAAAATAGTTTAATAGTTTTAAATTTATATATATATATATATTATAAGAAAGAAAGAAAATACATCCATATGCAAAATTTTTAGAAGTATTTACACAATAGTGGAAAGAATTAATACATTGGAAAAAATATATTTATAAGTGTGTCTAATCTATTAGAATTTTTTATTTTGCTTTGTAAAACATTCTCCATTAATCATTTTACATATATAGGGTGAACAACCTCAAACTCTCTCTCTCTTTTTGCTATAAAGTTTGTGTTTTATTTGTTCTTCTTATCTGCTACTCAATATTAATTGTTTCAATACATGATAAAAATTATTAACGAATTCGCGGGTTCAGACATATTGAGCCACAGGGTTTCAGTATGTGGCGAAGCATATAAATCCTATATCGAAATGGGGTGGGACAATTCTCTGAGTCTATTCGAAATTTTAGATTTGACTAAATGCATCCCAAACACACTTTCATTCTCCCCTCTAAAATCACTATTGTTGTCATCTCTGAAAATGACACATAAAATTATTATGCTATTGATATTCAATTATGGATCCCACAAGTTGTTCACTTCCAACCATACCATTTGATACACCTCTAAATTTACAAGGAACCATTTAATATATTGCAAACACAATTTAAAATTCGAATAATTCTTGGTCGCCAGTCCGGTTACGCGATTAACTGAAGATTCTTGTGCTTTTTTTCTTTTCTCTTTAGACAGTAAGATTTTGGTGCTTATATTACTTCTTATTGTACCAAAATTTAAAAATCAAGTCCCCACGAAATCTAATTTAATTAGCGAAATTAAGACCTTAAAATACTAAAGTTTGAAATCGAATCAATATTATATACTTTAGGCAAAAATTTACTTTAAGAAGTTTGATGCTTTTTAAAACAATTTTATCTTCTTCAATTAAAAGAGTAAATTTCAAAAAGATTGAGTGTGACTTATTTTTCAAAAAATTCAATACTAACTATTTTTAAAATTGTTATAAACTTGGAAAATAGTATCATAAAAGGAGTTTAAATATATAAGTGCATTCGTTAATACTTAGTATAATTCAAAAAAGAATAACATAAAACATAAAATTTGTGACTCTTTAGTCTTTACATTGACATAATATTTCTTGTTCCTCATCATCAATTGGTTTTAGAAATCCTTGAACAGTTTGCGGACTTGTTCCAGTGTGACAAAGAGCACGATAGTGAATGGTCCCTGCCTCGATATTGTGGGAATGAAGCCTTTGTAAAGAGCCATTGGCCCCTCTGCCCTAATAGTTTTCATGGCACAATCCAGGGCCCCACTGTACGGCGCCGTCATCCCCGCCTCCACCTTCATGTTCATCACTCTCGTCTTGATCACGTCCACCGGGTTCGACGCCACCGCCGCCACAAACCCGGCTGCGAAGCTGGCTGTGACGTGTGTCCCGAGTCCGTCCTTCATCAGATCCCTCTCCAAAATCATCTCCTTGAACTGGTCGTAAGACGCCAGCTGAGACGCCGTCACCAGCATGGCGCGGTTCACCGTAAGAGAGGAGCCGCGCCACAGGCTAGCGATCCCCTCGTTCTTGCTCATTTGGGAAATGGCGTCCACCACGCTCTTGTAGTTGCGCCGCTGATCCAGGGGGAGGCGGCCGTCGGCCTGCATCCGGACCATGGCCACGTCAGCAGGGTTCCCCACAGCGGCGCCAACGGCTCCAGCAATTAGTCCTGCAGAGATTTTCCTCATCAAGGGCATGTTATTGGTGTTGGGGTCAGTCCATTTTTTCTTGAGGATGTCGTAGAGACCCATTCTAGTGGTAGAGTAGAGTGTCTGGCGGAGGACGGTGGCGGAGACACCAGAGAAGAGGGCCGCGGCGCCATCTTGCTGGATGATTCGGAGTCCCACAGAGACGGGTCCCACGCGGGGAGGAGGGAGGTGGATGTGATGGGCCACGGAGTGGCCGGCGGTGGTGTGGAAGGCCATAACCGGGCGGAGAGCTTGAACAGCCGGGTTCGGGGCGAGAGCAGCTTCCCCCTGAAGCTGCATCCGGACCTTGATTAAATCCAGCGGGTGGGTGCTGCACCCGGCAACAATCGAAGCAACGCCTCCTTCAGCAAATCCCTTTAAACCCATGATTGGTCACAAGGTAAAAAAAATTCTGTCTATGGGAAAAATGGAAAGAAATAGATGGGAAAATTGAATCCCTTTTGTGTGTGTAAAGATAGAAAAAGCTTGGGAGGAAAATCGTTTCCTTTACCTAAAGAATAGAAAATCTGAAAAAAATTAACAAAAATATGAAGAGCAATTGGAGGTAGAGTTCATCTGAGTGGAGAGGAGGAGATGGGAGTGGAGTGGAATATTTGGCCTTTGAGACATACGCTGTAAGAGAAAGCAGTGAGTAAATGATGAGTGATGGAGCAGTGGGAGAAGGGAAATATATATATATATATATAGAGATAGAGAGAGAGAGAGGTGTGGGAGACGAAGGAAAATGGGAGGAACGATGTTTGTTCCTACTTCCTACATCTGCTGACCAAACGGCGGAAACGGAAATTTAGTTTTAAAGTGGAAATGTCTTTAGACTCCAACTTTTACGCGGTCTATTTGCTGAACTTTTCCAGAAGTTGTTTAATTTAGTCAACTTATGGACTTCTGAAGATTACGGATAGGAAAAAGGAGCAACTTTCTGGAGCCAAATTTACTTGTGGGCCATTTTTTTTTTAAAATATATTCAGTCCATGTTTTATTTTCTTTAATTATTGAGTATGAATTTTTGATTTGGAATAATTAGATCTTTTTATTATAAGATTAAAAAATAAATACTTGGTCATAGTTAAGGTTGACCTTTGAAGACCAACAATACGACTCCTAAACATCTTTCAATGGAAAAACAAAACTCTAAAACAGTAAGAACGGGTATATATGTTCTTACAATGCAAAATTTTGTACCATATAACGTTATCGGAAAATTCCCTACATGTCTTTTTGTTAAGAATGGTGTTATTCTATAACGTGATCGAATCGAATCAAAATAAAAAATTTGATACATATTGAATTTGAATCATTTGATTCGGTATTTGATTTTGATTTCTTTATGAAAATTCACTAGTTGGTTCGATTTTAATTTTTAATTTTGATTTATTGAATCGTACGAATACGAAATATTATTTATATATATTTTATATCTATTATTTGTTTTTATACTATTTTTATTTTTCTTGCTTGCCAAAAAAAATTGAAATATAATTTTAATATTTAATTTTTTAAATATTTTTATTTTTTTGAAAAAAAATTGTTACTGAAATATCGAACCAAAATACCAAAACAAAATTGATAATTACTTAATCGAATCGATTAATTCAATTTGATATTCGATATAGCATTTTAAAAAATTAAAATTTCAATTTGATTCAATACAATAATACTAAATAAACAACTCTAAATTCTTAATTATAATTTTTGCACATATACCTTTTCACTCAAGAGGATGATTGGCATAAAGAGGTTTACGCTTTTATTAAGTCATTCCCCGATAAGAAGCCAGGAAACAGATGGTAATAGGACAACGAGTTTTCGGTAAATAACTACAACGAGTTTTGCCAACTCTGCTTCCCTTGGCCACGACTAATTGCTTGGTTATTTTCATTTTGAAAGGCCAATATTTATCACTATTTTTCATTTTCTATATTTTATTTTCAATTTTGTGACCCTTTTGAGTTCATATTGAGTCTGATATAAAACATTGTAATTAAGAGCATGAAATGAAAAATTGATGCAAATATTTATTCGATTAATTGGTTACATTCACGTACAAGGATGATAAAAATTCATTATCACAAAAAGATGTTATACATACAAATTACAAATTTCTGTGTATGCAAAATAAGAAGGAAAAAAAATATGAACACAATGTAAAATTTGTTTATTTGAAGAATTTTTTAGTACAACATTGATTTTGAATTCTTTGATTTTTCTTCTCAAGTACAACAATTTATGGATTTCAAGTTGGAATGGCCGCTTCGATCTCCTTTTAAGTCGATTTATATTTTTAATAGTATTAATTTGTAGACTTAATACAATAATCACAAATTAAACACTATTGATGCGCTTTGCGGTGAACGCTATGATATTCACTATAAAATGCCTTGAAATTGTTGAATTTGATGATATTGAGATGAAATAATTCTGAAACCTCATTCAATCTCCCTCTTGTTTGAATATAGAATGGTGTGTTTAACTTTTTGAAGATCATCCCTGTTTATACTGAGCTCTTTCTATTATTATTTGATGAAGTTGGATGATTTGATTGACTCGTTATGTTGATTGGTATTCACTTTCTCAATCAAAATTTTTATTCAAAGTACCAAAAATTTGACATTCACTTCATTAGTTCACAAAATATGATATGAATTGCATAAAACACATCAATCTCATACATGGTAATATTTTATTTTTTATTAATTAAATATGTAATTTGATTTTAAAATTTAATTTGGGAGATTAGAAAATATAAATGTAAATACAAAATTGATGAGTAAAAATTATAATACATATAAGTGCATAATTAACAACAATTTTTTCATGTCAAAAAGGTGCAAAGAGATCAGTATTTTCATAAACAGATCGATGACTAAATCGATATTGTTGTCGATCAGTGGTTCAATCAATTGAATTGCTTCAACCGTCGATTCGACTAGTCTAATAAAAATTGATTATAATTTTTTATTATGTTATATAAAAATAATAATTTAATAAATTAATTGTTATGTTCAAGATTAAAAAGATAAATAAAAACCTAAAAAATACATTAAATAAAGCTCAATATCCAAATTATCACATAGATATAATCAAATACCAAATTTAAACTTTATAAAAATTTAAAATATATAAAAATAATAAAAAAGAGTTGCTAACTAGTTTATTGGATTTTTCGATCGATTCAATCGGTTTTTGATTGGTTCGACCAATTTTTTTATGTTTTATACCTAAAAGGATCGTACCAATTAATAATTTATGGTTGGGCCAACAGAACCAATTCAATTTTTAAAACAAATTCAATTTTTAAAACATTAAAAGATAGTACATATATACAAGGAATGGCTATCTAGATTTTATGTTAACTCTCCTTATACCCAGTAGTAACTTGTTATTAACATCCATATACCGGAAAATTCAGTATAGCTCCCAATATTTGTTTACTCTATGACTACATCACAAGTAATATTAACATTCAATATTTTTAAAATTGGATCGAACCGACTTTTTCAATCGGTCCACTCGGGAATCGGAGCTTGGCCCGATCCGGTTAGGCACATTAAACCATTTGACCGGTCAACAACCAGTCAAACTGGCTAAAACCGGTTTGACCAGTTTCAATTTTTTTTTTTTGTTTTTAATTTTTTAAAAATTTTAAATTTAATATTTTGTTATATTTATATGATTATTTGGATTTTGTGTTTTGTTATATATTTTTTTATTTAGTTATTTATTTATTTTTTATTTAAAATGTATTACATAACAATTAGTTTATTATATTATTATTTTACATAATAAAATAAGAAACTATAATACCGATCCAACCGACGGTTGAACCGATCCAATCGATTGAACCGCTAATTATTAACTAGACCGCTTTGATCACCGATCCGATTATGAAAACAGTGTTAACATCAATCATATCAAAATATGCAAATGTTTAGCATAGTAAGGACTGGTCACTACATGTGACTGTCCAGATTACAAAATTCATATTTTTTGTTTGATAAAATTTGAGAGAATAAAATTTAGTGTTAAATACACTTTACCCCGTTATACTATTGATTTTGCATTAAATACCCTCATATACTAATAAAATCTTTAAATACCCCCTTAAATCAATAAAAATATATTGATGAACAAAAATACCCTTAAACTAAATAAAATATTAAATATCATATTTTGCCCTCTCTCAAATTACATGTGTATTAATTTGATCTCATATTTTACTTAACTCTAGTTTTATTAAATAAATAAACCTATAGTTAAATCTAAAATAAATAAATAGCAAATATAAATTTAGTATAATGCTAATTTTATTAGATAAATAAATCTTTAATTAAATTCAAATTAAATAAATAACAAAATATGATTTTAATAATAAGAAAAACACATTAAATTTTAAAAAAAAATCTCACATAAATTAATATTACTCTCATCTTATATATATTGTTTTAGAAAGCTTCTCTTAGACTTTTATTTTTATTTTTTTCACTCGAAAGTTTTTAATTACATTAATATACTTTATAAGTTTTTTTTTTGTTTTTTTTTTCTAATTTTTTTTCCCTTTCACATATAAATCACTACACATTAAAATTAGATTCGTTAATATATTTGAGTTACACATGCACAACTTACATAATAGAATTATTTATACTATTAAGTAATATCAATTTAATTGACTCTAAATTTAATACTTACTTATTAAAGCTATATATCTAAAATGATAGCAATAGAAATTTATGTGGTATAGTTTTTTTAGAATTTATTGTGTATTTTCTATAATATTAAAGTTGTATTTGGCTATTTAATTATTTTAAAATTTAATTGAAGATACTTTATTTAAAAAAAATAGTGTTGAATAAATTTTGGGATCAAAATGATTGACATTTAATTATAGAGGAAGCAAAGTACTATATACTTTATAAAATAGGGGCAAAATAAATTTAATATTTTATTTAACTCAAGGTATGTTGGTTCATCAATGTAATTCTTGTTGGTTTAGGGGGTATTTGAAGATTTAATTAGTAGAAGGTGTATTTGATACAAAATCAATAATAAAATGTATTTAACCCTAAAATTTATCACAAAAAGAAACAAAATTTTATTTTGTATTTAGTTACAGTTTTAGAAGTAAGAAAATCGTGTTCGAAGTCAGTAAATTGAACAATTCACAAATAGTTTACTATAAGAAATTCTTATTAAGGAAAAAAAACTAAACTTATCATTTTTGACGTATTTTATGGTGGAGATTTTGCTTTTAATTTTCTTAGATAAAGCTGAAATTTAAAAGAATCCAAAAGCAATATTGGAGGTGCTTTTGGCTTTTAGTAGCATTTTGGGGAATACTTTAAAGTTATTTTAGACCGTTATACCCCTAATTAATTTTTGAAAATTGAGATATGAGTCAAAAATGTTTTTTTTATCCAAGGAGCATTTTAGACCTTTGATATTAAAAAGTAAAGAAATGCTAAAATTATGCTAAAAAACACTCAATTTTCAACTATTCTCACTTTTCAATACTTTTTTTCGAATATTCTTCATTTTTAATTTATTTTTTTTGCTATTATTTTCTAAAATTTATCACATTTATAAAAGCACAATTTTTTTGGAAGAATGCCTAAACGGCACATAAAATCAATATGCTATTCAATTATTGATCAATTTTTTGGTTGGTAGGACATCGCATGTCTAAAATTAATGTAAGACTAATTCAAGTCTCATAATTTGAACTGAAATATCATGTTGTAGCTTTCTGAAATCGTCAAAGATGCAAAAAAATTATTTGCTAAGCATTTATTTTCTAATAAATTATACAACTAACCCCCCAGCCCCCAGCCCCCAGCCCCCAGCCCCCAGCCCCAGGCATACGCTAGGCATCGAAATTTGACTAAAAAAAGGCAAAATTGATTTTATTATTGAAATGAGGGAATAAAACTAAAAAGAATATTAAATCTGTATATTTTACATTAAGAATTGTTTTGAATGACCATTTTCTACTGTTAGCTAATTAACTTGATTATTAGGATGATAATGGGGTGAATTTGAAATGAATTTGTCAAAATTCGAGATTTAGCTCATCAAAATTTTTAAGGATCCGAGACCCGCCTACCTCCAGACCTGCTGGGTTCAGGTTAAACCCGCTTTATAATTTTAAAAATATTAATTTTTTTTTTAAATAACAACACTAATTTTTTTAAAAATATATTTTAAAAATATGATACTACATAAATACATATATATTAAAATAAAAAATTAAACGGGACGGGTTCGAGACGAAGTGGATTTGAAAATAAAAATCCAACACCCGTCTCAAACCCATTTATAATTTTGAAAATATGTTCCAAGTGGGGCGAATGCGGATCTACACCAGCCCCATTGTTATCCCTATTGATTACTTTCTTAGTTGAATACAAAACAACTTTGTGTTAATTTTTTCAAAAGTATTAATGTAGTTATTAATATCACTATTTGAAGGTTTTATAATGTTAAACTGTTAAAAATTATAGTTACTCTAAAGATTAAAGACTTCACTTTTTCTTTAACAAAGGAACCTCCATTCTTGATGAAATATCCATACTACAGTCAATGAATATATCGATTAATATATCTATAATTTTTTTATTTTGGGTAGTCAAATAATTCTTTTTTTTTTTTAAGTTCAAATTATGAAGAATTTAGAACTACTAAAAAAATTGACACCAACTTCTAATTGTACCATGGAAACCAAAAAAAATAACTTGTTACATAAATATATACAACCAACAAATTTTTGGTCCTCCTTCGTATCTAACCCTGTGTAGCAAATTGCCACACACTACACCAAATACTATTTCTAGCGATGAAATATTTCATCGCTAATAGTCAAAAATTCGTCGCCAAGTAATATTAGCAATGAAAAATATTCGTCGCTAATATCGTCATTATAAGAGCGTCGCTCCAACACTCAGCGACGAAACTGAAAGTATTTCGTCGTTAAGTTAGCGATGATTTTTTTTGCGACTAAGATAACAATTTTCGTCGCTAATATTAATATTAGCGACGAATCAGTAGAAGATTTTTCATCGTTAACTAAAAAATATATATAAAAAAATTAAAGTTAGCGACGAAATAGGTTTTTCATCGCCAACATAAAAGTATTTGGCGACGAAATTTTTAACATCTTCGTTGCAAAAGTTTAAAAAAAAATAAAAAGAATTACTTTAGCGACGAAATAAAAAAATTCGTCGCAAATGTGATTGTCTTTTAGCGACGAAATTAAGACATTTCGTCACTAATGTTCACTATTTTTTTTATATTTTTTATTATTTCCCTATATTTTTTCAACCTATAACAGTCACAACCCTAATCACAATGATCACAACCATCAAACTTCCAACAACCATTAAAATTTAATAAATTAAATTCAATAAAACAACACATTAAACATCTATACAATAAAATATTTAATATACACATTTAACAAAATATAATAAAATACAATTTTATATACTTAAACTACACTATAACTGTAGAGGTGGAGGTGAAGGTGGCGGAGTTGAGGAGGATGGGGGCTACTGGACAAGCGACTGTAGTAGACTTGGAGCTATCCTCTCAAAAGCCTGTATCATCACATAATGGTCGACTTTCATCGCTTGTAATTTATTCCTGGTGCTCTGCAACTCATTTTGTGTGGACTCCAGCTGATCCCTAAGTTGTGCATTGGTCGGTTTGGATGATGATGCATCAGAAGAAGTAGACCTGAGAGGTTTAGGCCCATTTCCAAGCCCACGTATGTACCCCGAACGTGTACCGAGGACCTAATCACATACTCTATGTGCAATCTGTATGTCATCCAGATGGTGAGCGTCATCCCCGGTATCTGTCTCAGTTTGAGTCTGTGTCTGTCGGTACTCCTCTCGAAGTTGTACCATCTTATCCTAAAATCAATAAATATGTTAAAAACTTAAATATATAGTTAATGTATTCAATACTTACATATGCACTCTCAGCTCTCTCTCCTATCCACCCTTTTGTTGAGCTATAGTGTGTTTCATTAAAGACGGTGATCCGATCCTTTTTGCTAGATCCATCGTCTTGCAAAAAATATTTCATTACATTAAAGACGAATCAAACAATAAGTTAACGCTTAACTAAATAATTTACACTTACACCATCGTAACTATATTGCAGAAAAGACTTTAAACCTCCACGATGATTGTATGGCAACTTAACACGATTTGTGGAGTTGATTTTTGAACGTCTCTGCAAAAAAAAGGTTAATTTGTAATGAAAAAAATTAATTAATACTAAATATACGATTTAACTAAGTTACACAACTATATGAGTTCTTCATGTTGATACTAGATAAATAAATCTAAGTAAAGAAACAAGAAATAGTAAATATGAACAAGATGGTGATTGTAGATAACTGAGCAAGTGTAATGCATAGTACCTCATTTAGTCACCATTTTATTTAAAACAAGGTGAAATACTATTACTTTAAATTCATCAGACTCGAACAATTTGTACAAATACTTCCAATCCACCGAAGTCTCACACAAATCATTGGGGCATTTGTTTTAATCGATCATCCCAAGATAGGTGCGTGTATCTTCTAATGGTAGTCACGGTATCGGGCATTCATCAATTTATTGGCCTCATTCCTAACCGACTCTGGTCCTGTACCAAAGTCTACAATAAATATATCCTACAAAAAAATAAACAAAACATTATTCAACATTTAACATATAAAATAGAACTTAAACTGATAAATATAATTTGAATACTTATAATAACCGATAATCGATCAAAAATAGGCCGTTTCTACTCCTCTGTAATCTTTCTCCAATCAGTCACTTGGAGCGATACAAACTTATTCACGGCAACACCGAGCTCGATCATAAAAGATGCCGCATTTATCCCTATAGGACGACCATGACACTTGTGAAATGTGAGGAGGATCTTTCCCCCGGATTCTAACTGGCGTCTGAGCCGGTCTCCGTGTGTTGCTCGTGTCTTTCTATGTTTCTTTTGTGTAGGAGCTGCAAAATATTAACATAAGTGTTAGATATTTGTTCAACATAATTATTATATAACAAAAATAATAAGAAAGATTTATAAAGTGAAACAAACCATAAGATGTACCCTCCATATGCATGTCTGTGAAAGTTGGATCAATAACGGGTTGATCCTCAATCCGTTTAGGAGGCATACCTACAAAAGCCAAATATCTAGTTAGACATATAACAATTAATATAATTTTTATTTAAGCTATTTTAAAAACTTACCGTCCGGCTATAGTAAGAGACAAATCAAGTGGTACAACAACTGCTAGCGAGTGTTTGAAAAAAATAAAATTCATTTATTAAACTCAATCAAAAGATATAAATACCAGATATTTAATGAGACAACTAATATATTGTTCAATGGAGCTACATAAGTAAAAAATACTTAACAAATTGAAGTAAAATAAAAGTTAATAGTTGATACCATGAAATTAGTCAGCATCATCATTAGATAGAAATGTTTGCTCTTCTCCATTACTCTCTAATTCAGTGTCTTCATTTTCATCATTAATGAAATTATGCATGTCCTCAGAGGACGCTGATTGTGTATCTAATAATTCTACATGTTGAGGTTGAATCTCTACTCTGCAAAGATGTGGAATTTCTAAATCATCACGAACCATTAAGCTTATCTCATCTGATGAAATTTCCTGATTAGGCTCATTGTTAGAACTGCTTTGCGGTTCAAGTTCGTCGCTATTATCATCTTCTTTTTTGGCCACATCATATATTTCTCGATGTTGAACCTTTTGCACAACTTTCCAAGATCCTTTACATTTTATATCATCCAAGTAATAAACTTGTCTAACTTGAGTTGCCAAAATGAAAGGGTCATCCTCGTATCATATCTTAGACGTATCAATACATGTAAGACCAAACTCTTGCACGACTGATTTTTTTTTGTTACATTGAAACCAATCACACCAGAATAAGTGTACCTTATATCCTGATGCGTAAAATAGTATTACAACATCCTTCAAAACTCCAAAAAAATCCAAAAATTCCCCATCATCGGATGATGGTACACTAACCCCACTATTTTGAGTAGTCCGATGAGTATCACGAGAAATTGTATGATACCGAACACCATTAATAATACAAGCATCATATAGTCTAACTTAAACATCAGGTTCCAATGCTAGAGAGTATAGCTCATTTGTGGCCTCAGGATCTTTCAAAGTTCTTAGCCTAATCATTTTATCCATAAACCACAGTGGAAATTCCACCTCATGACATTGTAGAATGTTGTTTAAATAAAATCTGGCCGAAAGAATTTGTAAATGTTCACTGCACAATATATATACAAGTATTATAGCGTGTAATAAAAATTACGAGGAAAAAAAATAGAAACTAATTTAAAAACTTACTTTCTATATCGATCTACTTCTTTGCAATTGTTGAGAACATACCAGTGTGCTTTCTTACGTAAAATAGATGGCAATTTATGATTTCATTGGCTGCCCATCACTCTTACTTGTTGATTGAAAACACTTAAGGTGCATGAAATAGATTGACTAGCATCTTTGTTACATTCCGGTCTAGTAAATCTTGTTTCAATTTGACCCGTATACAAAGATGTGAAAGTTAACGCTTCATTCACAATATATCCCTCTACAATAGACCCCTCGGGTCTTGCCTTATTGCGAACATACTTTTTAAGTGTTTCCAAATACCGTTCAAAAGGATACATCCACCGTGATGAAATCGGTCCACCTAATATGGCCTCGTAGGGTATATGAACTGTTAAGTGAACCATAATGTCAAAAAATACCGGAAGAAATATTTGTTCCATCTTGCATAAAATGAATACTATATCCTCCCCCATTTTATTCAAGTCAACAACATGTAAAGTTATTAAAGTGAGTTTTTTGAAGAAGTCACATAACTCAACAACTGTGCCACATATATCCTTAGGTAAAAACTTTCGTATGGCAACTGAAAGTAATCTTTGTAAAAGAACATGACAATCATGCATCTTTAACCCATATAACTTTCCATTATTTACATTCACATTCCTTAAAATATTTTCTGTATAACCATCAGGGAACTTCACGGATTTTAAAAAATGACAAAATTCACGTCTTTCTTCCAAAGTGAATGTATAACTTGCATGTGGCTTAGTGTCTCTATCCCCACTCTGCGACAGGTGCAATTCACTCCTTATACCCATATCTTGTATGTCTAATCGAGCTTTGATTATATCCTTTGATTTTTCTTCTAAACTCAACAACATACCGACTAGAGCATCACAAATATTTTTCTCAATGTGCATGACATCGAGATTATGTCTCAACTTCAAATCTCACCAGTACTCTAACTAAAAAAAAATGACTTCTTTACCCAATTCGTATCACTAACCGAACGTTTTTGTTTTCCGATCAATGCAGGATGTTTACTAAATGTCACTTCAGGCAATGCATCTAATTTCGTTAAAATCTCACGACCACTAAATGTTTGAGGTGGGCCTTCATTTTCAAACTTTCTATTAAAGCTTTTGTTTTTACGCCACGAGTGCTTCAAATGTAAGAACCGACGGTGGCCAATATAACAAATTACACCAACTTATACATACTTACAATGGATATTTAGCGATAATTTCTGTTATGACACAATCATTCACCCCACATGGAGTTTAAATGCGGGGGCCGAGAGCTCGCCTACAAGGGGTCAAAGTGCTCCATGAGAAAACGAACAACTAATTCTTCAAGAAATGCTCCAAGCACTTTACCACTTCATTTCAAGTGGGAGCAATTTGGAATCCTATTCTTAATTCAAAATTTAGGTAGTTTGTCCCACATATAACTTTAGCATATATGATTTGCATATAATTATCAAATAATATGCTAATTTTCCTTTGGAATTTGGTCTCATTCCCAACAATCCACCTTAAATGGTTGAATTGTGCTAAATAATTTGAGTTTAAGAGGATGTCTAACTAAATTTTAAAGAAAAGAAAATATGTGTTACGTTTAAGAGTTTATTTGATATTGAAGAGAATAGCACAAATGTAAAAGATATTACAAATTTTAAAACCTATACATTACTTCATTCAAACAAGTAACAACTTTTTTTCTGAATGAAATGTAATATCCTACAAATTTTAAAATTAATTAGTTTAAAAGCTTATAAGATATTTCGTTTAAACTTAGTTTAATATTATGGAAGCAGGTGAGTGATGGTCTCACTTACACTTAGACAAAATTGTATTGTTTGTTGATAGTATATTTCAATATATAATTCAAATTAATTATTTTTTTAAGTGGTTTAGAGAAATAGAGTATATTCAGATAAAAACAAAACACAAGCAAATATATATAATTAAACCTATCAAAGTGACACAAATATATAACATTCGCGTGTGTGCTTGCCTAGCTTGTGCACTCTTTGGCAACAATAATACTTGTGGACTATATATACACTTTTAAGACCACCACCATTTTCATGGTACATATCCTTCAAAAGAAAAGGGAAAATGCCAAATGTTTTTGAAATATATTATAAAATGACCTTGTTCATTGTATATGTATATAGTGTCTTGGTATCTTGTCTATGTTGTGAGAACATACATCTTGTGTTAAATATTTTACTTGATAAAAAAAATTAAGACATTTAGCACAATATTCGATGCATGAATTCAACCCAATGAAATGGTGTTCTTCTCAAAAAAAAAAAAAAAAAAAAAAACAGTAAAAACCAAATGTTTGAAAACATTGTATAAAAATAAGGATCTTATTCTATGTGTGTGTGTGTGTATATATATACACAGCGCCTTTAATGAAATGATGAAATATTTTGTAGCACAAAATATATATGTTGATCCAAAACAATGAATAGGTTGACATGAAGTTGCACCAAGTATCACTATAGGAAAAAGAGGAAATAGGGACGACAACGTACGTTCGTCGTTAAGATACCTATTAACGACGAATCAATCAAAATCCATCGTTAAGTATGATTAAAAATTAGCGACGACTAGACCTAAATCGTTGCTAACTTTAAATTTATATTTATTATATTTTTCAGAAATGTTAGCGACGAATCATGTTCGTAGTCGTCGCTAAAGTTGTATGTTAGCGGCGATTTTGAGGAGGCATCATCACTAACGTTAAATAAATAAATAAATTTATATTTATTTTCCTATTTTAACAACGAATAGAGAACATTTCATCGCTAACGTTAAAAAATAATTTATTTTTCTGATTTTTTTTTGTCTTAGCGACGACGTTTAGAAGTCATCGTTAGTAACACCAGCCGCCCCCCCTCAATTTTTTACAATACATATTTTTATTTATAAATTTAATAAATTTAGAAATTTCATTCCTTTTGAATAATAAAATTATTCCAGCTGCCTTCTTCAAATTTTTATAATTCTATTTTGAATACGCAAATTTATTTAAAAATATTCTAAAATTAACTTTATTTTTTTGAAAATTTTAAGTGATGGAATTTATTATTAATACAAAGTTTTAAAAGATATTTGTATTATTAAAATTATATTATGATTTGATTTCTACCAATATGGCCTATTTTAGTCAAAAAAAATAATACTATTATTGTTATTTTTAATTTTAGTTTTTAGTTTTTTAACTTATTTGATTCCACTTTCTTTGCTTATTATTTGATATTATTTTAATTTATATGTTGCAAGAAATCACAAGTATAGGTTTTCATGATACATTTCATTTGGTTTGATTACCAAATAATGTTGAAATTCTTGCAATAGTTTTTGGAAGTAAGCTTGATTGACAAATTCATTTTTGACATGCTATTATAAATTTTTATTAATGTTAAGAATTGTTTTATTTGAACAGATGGTTTCTTTCACAATAAAAATAATTAAGTACTTCATTACTTTTTTAGTATATTTTTGATTCATTATTTTCTTAAAATATTTTTTCATTAATATTTATATAATTTATTTATTTTATTGAGCTTTCTTTGTCTAACACTTTGTATTTCATTTACTTTTCAATTTCGTTTGGTCTAATAAAAATTAAACCCTCATCTAATTTTTGTTATCTATGGAATATAATTTCATAACATCATAGTTAGAATATTAAAATTAATTTATTTGTTTAAGACTTTTCCTCGTGTAATCTTTTACAATTTGTGTAGCTACTTATTTACACTATATTTTATTTTAAAAATATTTTTCTTTTTTCACAATGATAAAATAGTTTTGAATACTTATTAATGACTAATAAGATTACAATGAAATTATGAGTTACTCAAATATCAAAAATCATATTTTCTACCTTTGTAAGCTAATTTTTATTTTGTTTTGGATTGAATTAGAATTAGTTCTCTTTTTCATTTAAAAGTCGCTTTTTATTCAAATTTGTATGAAAATATGATAGATATGGAAATTTTATATATAACTATTACATTTTTATTCATCGTTGTATTAATTTTTTAATAATTGATTAAGAAAAGTTCACAATAAAAAATATTTCTCTAGGTGAAAAAAATAATTAATGTTATATTTTTTACGATTGAATCTCGCCCCCTCTGAGCTGAAATCCTAGCTCCGCCCCTGGTTAGTAAGTATCAACTTTAGCGATGATCTTTTTCATTTCGTCGCTAAGTGTCATTTAATTTTTATTTTTAACAAATATGTTAGCGATGACTTGAGATTCATGCGTCGCTAACATGTATATTAGCGACGATGTGCATACATGTCATCACTAAGGTTCATTTAATTTTTATTTTTAACAAATATATTAGCGACAACATGCGAGATATTTGTCGCTAAAATGTATGTTAGCGACGATGGGCCTTTGATTCGTTGTTAATTTATCGAGTTTTATTTTCTCCCTTTCTTCCTTGATTAAAACCCTCATCTCCCTCTCTTTTCTCTCTTTCTCTTTCCTAGTGCGCCACTGCCTCAGTCGACTTCCACTGCCACCGCTATTGTCACTTCCAAAGACACGGCTCATTGACCTTTGCTCTGCCGCCTCCATGTTGTTCCACCACCACTGCCACCGCCTCTGTGCTGGTACATCAGTTTCCTTCGCCGTCAGCTACCGTCGCTCCGCCGTCAACCACTCCTGCTCCGCCGCATCTGCTCTTCCACTGCCACCGTCACTGAAAGAGTTGTCTTTGAGGTATTGCTTTGGCTTGACTTTATTGCTGCGTATTCCATGAACAACTTCCGATCATCTCAGCAGATTTTCTGTAATACCATGACTTTATTGCTGCGTAAATTTCTATGTTTTCATCTGCTACAAATTAATAGAAGTATTCATCTTTGGAACTGGTTTTGTGGAAACATTTGGCTGTGCCAAGAACTTTTTATCTTATTTTTAGTAATTTGTTATAGAAATGGAAGATATAGAGTTAGAAGATTAAATGGGTGAGGCTTACAAATTGCAGTAGAGTAGAATCTTAGAGCTTGTAACACAAAACAATTATGAAATAGTAATCTTATTGATTCAAAAATCAGGAACACTAATTTAATTTATAAAATAAATTTTAAATAAAAATTAAATAAAAGCTCTCGAACTACTCATAAATTAACTCAACTTATCTCACACTTATAGATGTGAACTGATTTAATTGTATCCCACACTCCCATCAATTAACACGTCTTTAAAATTTATTACTAGTGATAATGTAGTATAAGTTTGTGTTTACTAGTGATAAGAAATATATGCATGTACAAACCATAGACCCCTTTTGGAATTTAACATCAAAAAATTTTAAAATCTTGAATGATTTTAAAATTTGATGTTAAAGTCTGAATTGTCCAGTTTGGACAGTTTGAGAACGTGTACTTAATTATGGTTCTATTAATATGTTATTTATTTCGTGTACGTGATTAACTATTTTGGTTCGTATCTCCCTTTGTTTTTCGGGTACACTGTAATATGTGTACTTGGAGAACTATGGGGAGATGCTGCCGAAATTTTTACGTGCATGAAACAAAATGGTCATACTTATAAAATCACAAATAAGTACACGTTCTTGAATGGGATAGGGCCCTTACCAAAGAGTGGAAGGAGAAGTGGGAACAATGCATGCCATTAATGAACATGAATGCTTTCAAATCAATTATCTAATTACTATCATCAATAGATCGTATAATTATGGATCGAAATTGGATAATAAATCAGAATCGAGTGGCTCCAGAATACATAAATAATTTAAATAATTTTTTGGACGTAGCAAAGAATTATATGTCAACCTTTGGGTTATCGAAGATTCGTTGTCCTTGTCGAAGGTGTAGAAATTTATATCAATTTAATTTGGATTACGTTCGAGGACACCTTTATAGAGGGTGGATTTTTAAGTTATACAAAGTGTGGACTTTTCATGGAGAAGTTACTACACCAATTGTTGATATGGATCCCGTTAATGAAGTTGAACATGTTAGTGACGATGAAAATGATGACACTTTCTTTGACATGTTAAATGACTTAAGGGGTGCCGAAGTTGTTGGTAGTGGTGGGGTTCAACGGGGGGATAACAACGAGAACATGCCTGCAGGGGAGTTGGGAGGAAGTTATATGTCAATGTTTGAAGAAGCACAACGAGAGTTATATTCAGGTTGTACTATTTTTTCTGCATTTAGCTTCTTAGTTAAATTAATGGACTTGAAGGTGTTGAATGGTTGGAGCAATAAGTTGTTTGATATGTTGCTTCAATTATTGGGAGAAGTATTTCCAAAATCGAACGCAATTCCTAGCTCACATTACAAAGCTAAAAAATGGTAAGAGAGTTAGGGTTGGGATATGAATCTATACACGCTTGTAAAAACGATTGCATTTTATTTTGGAATGACCACGAGGACAAGGATACATGTCCGGTGTGTAAAGAGCCCCGCTATAAGGTTAATAAGGCCAACAAGAAGAAAATCCCTTAAAAAGTGCTTCGATATTTTCCATTGAAACCAAGACTAAAGAGGTTGTTTTTTGTCGAAACATACGGCGAAAGATATGAGATGGCATAAGGAAAAAATGGTTGAAACATATGGGATATTGAGACACCCAGCTGATGCTGAATCGTGGAAGGAGTTTGACAAATTACATGAAACTTTTGCAGATGATCCTAAAAATGTTCGTTTGGGGTTAGCAACTGAAGGTTTTAATCCGTTTGGAAACATGTCAAATGCTTACAGTATATAACCAGTTTTACTTGTGTCGTACAATTTGCCCCCATGAAAAATGACAAAACCATCGTACATGATTATGTCTCTTTTAATTCCTGGGCCCAAGGCACCTAGAAAAGAGATTGATGTATACTTGCGTCCCTTAATCAACGAATTGAAGGAGTTATGGGATGAGGGGGGTGGAAACATATAATGCATCGACTGAAAGAGTCTTTCGATTACATGTTGCTATGATGTGGACAATTCATGACTTCCCAACGTATGGGACAGTGTCTGGGTGGAAACATATGATGCATCAACTGAAAGAGTCTTTCGATTACATGTTGTTGTGATGTGGACAATTCATAACTTCCAACATATGGGACAGTGTGTGGGTGGAGCACCAAGGATTATAAAGTATGTCCTGTATGTCTTGAAGATACAAAGGTTTTTATATTTGATTAACGAGATTCATATTTTTTGATAAAATTAAAGAGGATAAAATTTATAATGAACAAGAACAATATTTTAATTTGTAATTAATTTAGAATTTTTGAAAGTATGAAGATGTTGTTCCAAGTTGTAAATTAGAATAGCTTATGATAAAAAAACTCATATTAATGTATTGTTTGGAAAAAAAATAGAAAATTTGGTTTTCAACTGGACTTTAGTATTTAAGGCATATTTTATAGTAGTGATTTTGCTTCTAATTTTTTTTATGAAGTTGAAACTTAGAAAATGGCCAAAAGCAAGGTTGGAGGTGTTTTTGGAGTCATTTAATATATAATAGTAAATTTATATTAAAATTGATAAAATACCGTAGAAGGGTGAGAGGTTAAAAATATAGGTGAAAGCGCAAGTGGGGGTTGCGATTTTAATTCGAAAGCGCAACTCCCGTTTGCGCTTTCAAATTTTTTTTTTTTTTTTTAACTGATTAAAGGCGCAATAGTAACTTGCGTTTTCAGTTTCAAGGCGCAAGTTACTATTGCGCCTTCAAATTTTAAAATATATTTTTTTATTATATTTTTTTTAAATATATATATATATATTATATATATATTTATTTATTTATATTTATTTATATATAATTAATATATAAATTTGTGGGAATGGAGAAATAAGGAGTGAGATGTAATTAAGGATGATTGATATTTTATACATATATTTTAGATAAATATATATATATATACATGTATTTAGGTAAATATTTTTTATTATAATAATAAATAACATAAAGTTATGTTGTTTAATTTTTTTTTACTTTAGTATATGTATGTAAATATTTTAATAAAAATAATAACATACTATTTTTGTTTCATAAATCAGACAAATAATTTTTTTGAATAATAATTACAGTATTGAATTTAAAAGTTTTGAAAAATACAAGAATAAAAAAAATACTAAAAATGACCACCAGTGCCACACGTACGTCGTTGGCGTTGGCGTCTACCTCGACGTCCACCCTGAGCAGTAGCAATATCATGTGATTGGTCTGATGAAGTTATGGAGGTCGACTCTCCACGATCATGATAGTCGCTGTCTAGATGTGGAAATGCAATAGGCGAGACAGTAAAATCTCCACATCCAGAATCGTATCCTATATGCTGCTGAACAAACGGTGTTTGCGCCATGTCTAAATCTGAACTGAGTAGTGTAGAAATGACATCGTAGATGGTGGCATACCCCAATACGGAGTGAATGAGTCATCCAGTTGTGCCTGTTGAGGCACATAATAGTCGGCGGTGCTATCCAAACCGTGTGATACACGATGTGTCGAGGTGGATGGACCTGCCTCATCTGCTACACTAGACATAAGTGGATGAGGAATGTCGTAAGATGTAGAAGCATGCTAGTAAATGCACCCCGTGTCGAGGTAGAGGGACCCGCATCATCTACTACTCTAGTACGCCTCCTCGTCCTCCTGGCTGTGTCTTGTGGTGGTGGCACTGGTATATTTACAGCATCTTGTTGTCTACGAAGTAGGCGTCTGAGATCATCAGTGGCGTGTATAGCTTCACTCCTCAACTGCATAAGTGAAGCTATATCTTGCTCGTTCGCGCCATCAGCACTGAGTCTAATCCTCTCGACGCCATACTCTAAAATACATGTAAAAAAGGAATAATATTAAAGAATATCATAAATATGATGCATACACATTATAAATTTTTTTATTAATGAATATCTTACCATAGCTTCCAAATCTGATATGTGTGAAGGCTGGTACCCCTCCTCCATAGGCAAATGGGATGGTGATATCAGACGGCGTGTAATGCCATCGTACCAATCCATATAGCGAGGCTCAGTACTATCGGACCCAGTAATGGGAGGGTTAACGATAATAAACTGATGTCTATTTGCCCACTGCGACACATACTCCCGGTGATATCGAGCCAATCCTCTCCACTGCGTCCCCTGCGGTCTACATCATGTAAAGTATGTCTCATACGCTGGTATATCTGGTGGAATGTACTGGCGCATGACCCGCTCTGGGTGATGGAACTCCACGATAGCGTAGTTGATCAATGGACAACGAGATCTCCACAGTGGCGTATTACACCTTGGACCCAACACCATAATATCCGGTGAACTCATATCATATGGCTCCCATATAAACTACAATTATAAAATACATAAATTTGAATTATTTGTACATATATGAAAAGAAAAATCAAATCAAATTTAAACAAGTGTCTTAAATTCTACTCACCTCTCTATCAGTCATCCTATCTAGTATATCCCTAATAATCCTGACTGAATGACTCGCTGTACGCGTGAAGCTGTAATACTGCATCCACCTATATGTATATAAAAACAATCATGAAATAATAATCACAAAATAATAGTGGAAGTATAAGCTCATTATCATTAGCGTTAATAAATGGGCTTATACCTTGCACCATATGGAGGAAGTGGAAGCTCATGATCATTAGCGCCGATGAGTGGGCCCATATTTACTCGCGAACGTAATCGTCTTGGCACCAACGTGGTAATGCGAGACCATGCCCATATCTGCAAAAATATATATTAATCTATAGTACAAGGCAAACATATTGATATAATAACATAAGAAAGTAACACACTTATATAAAGTTTACCTGTAGAAGCACCATCGCACCACCAATAACATTCTTGTCTTTATCCGATGCAGTGCACAACTCACGATACATGAAAGACAGTACTGCACTGCCCCAACTAAAATAAACAACATCCTTAATCTGCTCCATACTCTGTAGATATAGCAACGACACTCCATTGCCTGATGAATCAGGACACATAATGCTACCGAGTAGAATCAATGCACAACCGCGTGCATATCGCTCCAACTCATCGTGGGGAGTGTCATCTGTCACTGGTTAGCCTCAAGATAACCCCTCAAGGCACTCAACAATATACGCCCACCCTAAACTGCTGTGAAGTGGGTCGAAATCCTAAGTAATGGTGGCAATAATCCTGCCACTGCTCGGTAGATCTCCTCGGATCAACTCCAATAACAGGCTGACCATCTACTGGTAAACCCCAAATAACTGCAACATCTTGTAGTGTGACAGTCACCTCACCAATGCGAAAATGAAATGTATGAGTCTCAGGTCGCCATCTCTCGACTAGAGCAGTAATCAAATGAAAGTCCATATCAAAGTGTCCACATCGGTAGACGCCATAGAATCCCATATCATACAGCATATGAACTACACGAGGATGCAATGCACCCTCCCACCATGAAGACTCCAAAATGGTGCGCCTGCGTGCCTAACTGTAAGTGTCCTATCAACCGCACCAGCAAATACACTCTCTGAACGGTGAGTAGCCTGTCGGGATAAAACTGTCGTATCCCGTGGACCATATACAGAAACAATATCCATACTGTTTACAAATGAATAACACCATGTGTCAGGGATAATTTTTTTAATAGCATCATATGAATGTTTACATATAATATGAAATTTAACCATATGGTTAACAATAATTAAACACAAATTTTAACATATAACATGAAATTGTACATACATCATTAACAACAGTTAAATATAACATCATTACAAAATTATTTCATACAAATAAGGAGTATTACTCCCGCACAAAAGCAAATACTAATCTAACTGTAATGACATCATCTATGCTGGGAAGACGAAGCTGTTCCACGTTCTATTGCATTGACCCTTTGCCTTGCTCGTGCTTGTTGTCTAGCACGTGTCTGAGGCCAATCCATCTCGTTAGGAATTCGAGTAGTAGTATTCCGTCCACGACGATTCTGAATCCGCAATGCTGGATTATGCCACAACTCGAAATGGGGCGCATCCCAATAAACTTCATCTGGCAAAGGCTCAAACTTCCTTTGTAAGTATCTACATAAGAAGCAGTGCTATAGTACGATTTCATGAGTGTTGCTGGATTAACTCCAAAATGCCGACAAGTATGCATTGCATGCGAGCAAGGTATTCCAAATTGACTCCAATTACCGCATGAACACTCCATTGACCTCAGTTTCACGACGTGTGTAAAACTCCTGGATGATCCTGGTCGACGTGTTATGACAGACGCGGATTGATCTGTGTAATCAAACACGTGTACCATATGCTCTATAGATAGATTCTGCCAACTCTCATACCTTTGTAATATATTATCAGGCCATGGTTGGTTATTCTCCACCATTCGACGACCCTTGGATAGTCGATCGAGAAAATATTTAATAGCACGATGGAACGTAATCTGTACAATAGCAGTGACTGGGAGCCGTCGTGCACCTTTCAACATTCCATTAATGCATTCTGACATATTTGTTGTCAGAATGCCACATCGCCATCCTCCATCATAAGCTAGAGTCCACTGACATTTATCTATATTCTCCAAGTATGTATGTGCATCATCGTTAAGAGCCTTTATTTTTTCCATTACCTTATCAAATTGTCTGATTGTCAATTGTGAACCAGCTGTATAACACAAATCCTTAATGCAATACTCTTGAACCGCTTGTTGAAGTTAGATGACACATGCCTTAAGCAAAAACGATGCACCCCACGAGGTGGCGTAAAATCAGGTATGTATTGAACAGCTCCAAGTAGGCCACTATGTCGGTCAGATATCAAACAGACACCCTCAATCCCGCGGACAACATACATAGACAACATATGCAAAAACCATCTCCAAGATGTAAATGTTTCTTCATCAACAACTGCAAAAGCCAGAGGCAAAACCTGTTGATTTGCATCTATCCCCACAGCAATCAACAACTTGTGTTTGTACTTTGTGTAAAGATGTGTTCCATCAACACTTATTACTTTACGACAATTTTGGAACCCATCGATACATGGCTTGAATGCCCAGAATACATATTTCAATATTTTCTTTTCTGCGAACTCGGTGTCGATGTGATGCCACTCCACAATTGTGCCTGGATTCCATTTTTGCAGAGCTCCCAAATACTTAGGCAATTTTCTAACTGAGCTCTCCCAAGTGCCATAAACATTTTCCTTGCGCGTTTCAAACCGTGTCAGGCCTTATGATATGAAATTTCATACTGATACTTCTCTTTCACATTTTGTTGGACATACTTAATCTCATAGGCCGGGTCACACTGAACTATACCAGTAAGCAACCTTGCGATCATGTTTTTACATAGGTTGCGATGATCCACAGATACTGAATTCATAAGGCAGGTATGAGGTCCTCCCCACTTGGTGATTTTCCATAAACCGAGCTTTGCTTTCAATGATGCTCGAAGCCCCAATTACACCATGTGGTCGATGTACTATGGCTGCATTCCACTTTTCATAATTTTGGTGTACTCTCAACCACCCGATACTCACGTCTGACAACTCGTACAGAGTAATCTTTAACTGAAGTTTGGAGATTTTTTTGTTTTTGAATACCATACCTTTTCAAGCTCTCCAATACTAGAGTCATAAAACTTTCCTCTATTTGGAATATCAATAGAATCAACAACTATTTCTGGGTAACATGTTGTGAAGAATGGTATAGTATGATTAGAGTCATATTCATTTGTTGTTGAGGGCAATGAGGTATAAACTGGCACTTGATGTTGGGATGAGTTGCCCTCATCATGTTGCTCATACATCTCTTCCAAATCATCAATTTCGACCCCATCACCATCATCACATCATCATCATCACCATCATCACCATCATCTTCATCAGCAATTTCATCAGGTTCGGAATTAATATGTTCTTCAGCACCTAAACTGTCGACAAGTGGGTCGAATAATTCATCAGTGTATGCATTATACAGTTCTGTATTTGTACCTTGAAAATGCTCTTGACCAGCGCTTGAAGCACCTGCATTAAACTCATTGATGCCAACACTTGTCATACCTTGCGTCACTGTAGTCATTTCAAACACACTATCATCTCTTAAAAATGATGCATACTGATAATACTCATTGCTTGTTGGTATCTCAGGCACAATATTGTGAACAATTTGTTCTGCCTCAACATAAAATTCTACAAATTGATTTTCTCTTCTCGGATCTAAGAAAAATTTCAATCCTTCGTCATCCGTTATTGATATTAGTTGTGAAACACATTACCGCAACAGTACTTACCAAATAATTTCAATAAGAATTGTTTATCATCAATGCCCGTAATTTGATACACTTTCAATAGTAATTCAGAAAATTTTGTCCTATGAGACATTCTCCTCGCTCCAATTGTAGGGCGATCATATATCACTGAATTAGCGTCTTGTATAATTTGACCACCAAAGTATACCAGAACATCAATGTTGTTTCTATTTGCCATAACTACATCAAAAAAAGTATTAATATTTTAATTTTAAATAATAATTTCAAAGACATAATATTTAATTAAGATTATTATAGTTGTAAAAAAGATTCCCTAAATAGTTCAATAATTTTTAACTCACATTTTCAAGTCAAATAACAAATAACAATATAATATACAAAAAATAAATTGCAAACATTAGCTTCTCCACATATAAAATATGCTATTAAAAATATACTTGCATGTATATTATTATAAAAAATAATATTAATCACATTTCAATACAATCAAATCTATTTTTTCAATATAATAATACATTTACTTCACATTATTACAATAATATATATATATATATAATATATATATATTATAATTGAAATATGATACCTGTAAGTCACACGCACAATATGATATGCGTCGTATTTTAATATATCGCGTACTAACCTGAACAAAAATATATAAATGTTAATTAGTATTTTTTTTAATTAAAAAATTTTAAAAAATAATAACAATATTACTTACCCAAAGAAGCGAAAATAAATGGGAATGGGAGAATCCGAAAAATGAAAGAAAAAATTACAAAAAAAAATTTCGATAAAAAACTCGAGTGAAAGGCCGAGAGAGAGAGAGAGAGAGTGAATGGGGGAAGTTGGTGGGTGGGGAAAATAGAGGAAGTGAGGAGGGGGAAGGTGGAAGTTTAATAATGGTGGAATGGGGAGGAGGTGCGCGCGAGAGGGAGGGGGAATGGGGAGAGGAAATGAGAGGGAAGAGGAAAGGAGAGGAAGAAAGGAGGGCAACGGTAAGGAAGCGCAAACTCCCCCGCCAACCACGGTATTTGTTTAATTATTTTTTAAATTTACTATTTTAAATTAAATTCGTCGTGTTTTTTGCCTTTAGCGGCATTTAGATAAATACTTTGAAGTTATTTTAGACCCTTATACCCTTGATTATGTTTTCAAAAATGAATATGAGTCAAACATATATTTATCCAAGGGGCATTTTGGATTTTTGGTATTTAAATGTAAGGAAAAACTAAAATTACAATTTTACTACGGAACACTCATTTTTCAATTTTTCTCACTTTTCAACGCTTTATCCAAATATCTTTTAAGTTTACTACTTTTTAAATTTGTCTTAAATTATCCTTTTCATATAAACACACAACTTTGCAAACAGTGCCAAAAGACACGTAAAAATCAATATGCTATTCAATTATGGATCCCACAAATTCCAAGGAAGGGCATCTCTAAATTTTCTAAGAACCATTTAATATATTGCAGTCAATTTAAAAATTAAATAATACTGTGACGCGATTGATTAAAGAATCTTGTGCCTTTTTTTTTTTTTTTTCCTCTTCTCTTTGTACAGTAAAAAAATTGTGCTTATATTACTTCTTATTGTACCAAAATCTCAAAGCCCTTCTTATTGTACCAATATCTCAAAGCCCTTCTTATTGTACCAAAATCTCAAAGCCAAGTCCCAATGCAACTTAGTTTAATTAGCAAAATTAAGACCCTAAAACTAAAAAATTGAATTAGAATCATTATAAAATACTTGAGGCTTAAATCTACTTTTATTTAGTACGATGCTTTTTAAAACAATTTTATGTTTTTCATATTACTGCATATATTTATCAATAATTTTACTCTTTACTTTTCAATTAGAAACACACAAATTGGAGTGCTACTTAATAAAAGACTCCAATAAAATTCAATTAAAAATGTAACTTCCAAAAATAATGGGTGTGACTTGTTTTTCAATAAATCAAATCTATCTATTTTTAAAATTGTTACAATCTTGGAAAATAGTATCCTAAAAGGAGTAATTAAATATATATATATATATATATATATATATCCATTCATTAATAGTTAGTATAATTCAAAAAGAATAACATAAAAAGAATGTGTGACACTTTACATTGACATAATTCTTCCTGTTTCGTCATCATCACTTGGTTTCAGAAATCCTTGAACAGTTTGCGGACTTGTTCCAGTGTGACAAAGAGCACGATAGTGAATGGTCCCTGTCTCGATATTGTGGGAATGAATCCTTTGTAAAGAGCCATTGGCCCCTCTGCCCTAATAGTTTTCATGGCACAGTCCAGCGCCCCACTGTACGGCGCCGTCATCCCGCCTCCACCTTCATGTTCATCACCCGCGTCTTAATCACGTCCACCGGGTTCGACGCCACCGACGCCACAAACCCGGCTGCGAAGCTGGCTGTGACGTGTGTCCCGAGCCCGTCCTTCATCAGATCCCTCTCCAAAATCATCTCCTTGAACTGGTCGTAGGACGCCAGCTGCGACGCCGTCACCAGCATGGCGCGGTTCACCGTAAGGGAGGAGCCGCGCCACAGGCTAGCGATCCCCTCGTTCTTGCTCATTTGGGAACTGGCATCCACGACGCTCTTGTAGTTGCGCCGCTGATCCAGGGGGAGGCGGCCGTCGGCCTGCATCCGGACCATGGCCACGTCAGCAGGGTTCCCCACAGTGGCGCCAACGGCTCCAGCAATTAGTCCGGCAGAGATTTTCCTCATCAAGGGCATGTTATTGGTGTTGGGGTCAGTCCATTTTTTCTTGAGAATGTCGTAGAGACCCATTCTAGTGGTAGAGTAGAGTGTCTGGCGGAGGACGGTGGCGGAGACACCAGAGAAGAGGGCCGCGGCGCCATCTTGCTGGATGATCCGGAGTCCGACAGAGACTGGTCCCACGCGGGGAGGAGGCGGAGGAGGGAAGTGGAGGTGGGCAGCGGCTTGGCCGGCTGTGGTGTGGAAAGCGAGAGCAGGGCGGAGAGCTTGAACAGCCGGGTTCGGGGCGAGAGCCGCCTCGCCCTGAAGCTGCATCCGGACCTTGATTAAATCCAGCGGGTGGGTGCTGCACCCGGCAACAATGGAGGCAACGCCTCCTTCAACAAATCCCTTTAAACCCATGATTGATCACAAGGTAAAAAAAAATTCTGTCTTTGGGGAAAATGGAAAGAAATAGATGGGAAAATTGAATCCTTTTATGTGTAAAGAATGGAGGAAGAAAAAGCTCGGAAGGAAAAATCGATTCCTTTCCCAAAAGAATGGGAAATCTGAGGAAAATTAACAAGAATATGAAGAACAATTGGAGCTAGAGTTCATCTGAGTAGAGAGCTGGAGATGGGAGTAGAGGCCTAATGCTATGGAAGAAAAGGGTGGAATATTTGGCCTTTGAGACGTATACTGTAAGAGGAAAGCTAAGCAGTGAGCATATGATGAGTGATGGAGTGGTGAGGGAAGGGAAATATATATATACACAGAGGTGGGAGACGAAGGAAAATGGTAGGAAACGATGTTTGTTCCTACATCTGCTGACTAAACGGCGGAAAGGAAATTTTAGTTTTTAAAATGGAAATGTCTTTAGACTCCAACTTTTACGCGGCCTATTTGCTGAACTTTTCCAAGTTGTTTAATACAATTAATTTGGGTGCATATGAATCAACCCGGACCCTCCTTAATTGATGACTATAAACGGGTTTGGGGCTTTAGTTTTTAAATTTGAATTCCTCCATTAAAATCGTATGTATTTTTATTTATTATATATTTATATATAATATATTTTGTTAGATAGAATGTGAAGTATTAATATATTTTGAGATATAAGGTGACAATTCGTCCATTCAATCGTCGTGAGACATAATGTGTGGCTCCACGACGTTGATTGTGGTAGATTGGAAATAAAGAATCCACTTTGTCTGCGTCGTAGCATCTGTTGTTAATTTTTTTGTATAAATTTTAATTTTTGCAATTTTTTGAATTATAATTTTATTATCTTACAAAATTCGGTTAAAAATATCATTTATTTGAATTTTGATTGTTTATTTGTTGAGTATATGAAATACAAATTATCATACATATTCGTATGTCATTCATAATGCATATTCGTAGTCATTGGGAATGTTATGCTTACTTGTCATCATATTGAATAATTTAATATGTAATGTCATACAGATATGAGTAGAATTATTTGGAATAGTTGATTAAATATGTAATTTTGATTTAATAGTTAAATTCAGTAAAATCACTATTATAATGTAGGCTTTTATTATTAAGAGTTAATAATAATCAACTTAGATTATTCCAAACTAATGTACTTAGATTTAAAAAAAAATGTAATAACTAGACAACCCAATATGATTGGACTTAGCCAAAATATATTAATATATAGAGATATATTAATTTAAAATATTAGATGTTTAGAGAATAGTAATTGTAAAATACTGAGTAAGAGAGGGATATATGACAATATATTATATGGTCTCTACTATTAACATAGCACCCTGAGATTTAAATGGCACATCGTAATACTATGATTTCGTCCTCCCTATGGAGGGTGTCCATTAAAGTCAACAACAAACCTGATTTCTGAATGATAACATTTTTCGATGTATTTAAAATTTAACCTACCCTACTACAACGGCAATTTTGAGTTAAGTTGGTGAAATTTGAGAAAGTGAGTCACACTCATAGAGATGTAATTGAAGTTAGTTTTAGTTACATCTTGACTGATTTAAATAATAATTAATAAAAGAATTAAAATATGAGATATTTTGATGATTTATTTATTAATTGAGATGGTCTCGATTCAATCGTCTACAATATGACCTACCACACGCGGCGGCATATTAATTGTGAGATTGAATTATCTTGAAATTAGTAAAATGATTATATGTACATGCACCATACATGCATCATGTCTACTATTCTGAATTTAATTTTGATATTCATACAAGCATTGAATGTTATTTGTTTTTAAATTTCAACATTCATGTTTGGTTCAAATCCCATTATTGCATTAGTTGCTAATGAAAAATTGACTGAGGAAAGTTAACTGAAAAAGTAACATGAACATAGTGTTTGTCTATGAAAACTTCAAATTTGTTCATATGGAGGAATGTCCTCAAAAGCCTACTACTAATGCTCCTTGTAATATATGAAAAATAGATTGTAAGCCAACAACAAAGCCCGTGTCTACTTGTTAGTACGTATGTTTGATGTGCTTAAATTGAAACACAAAAAGATGGGGATTGCTTATAAGATAATGGAATCTCTTTAGGCCATGTTTGGATAATCTTTTGATCAATCGCATCAAGAAGCTGTGAAAATGACTATTAAGGCGAATATGCAAAGGGGACCTCATTTAGGGAACATATTTTGAATATGATTAACTATCTGAATGAAGCTGAGATCCACAGTGCGATCATTAATGAACACATCCAAGTTAGTATATTTTGGAATCACTATCATCAGCTTTTCTGCAGTTAAAAAGCAACTATGTTATGAACAAGTTGAGTTATAACATGACTCAATTGCTCAATTAGTTGCAGACCTTTGTTCCATTGGAAAGGCTAAAGAATGTGAGACGAATATCATTGAGGATAAGCCATCTTCCTCAGAAAATGGTAAGAAGAAGAAGAATAAAAAAGGCAGTTCTGGGGCTCAATCCAAAAGGACAAAGAAGAAGGGACCTAAAGGCAACAAGAAGAATGACTCTGATAAAAAACCCAAATGAAAGTGTTTCCATTGCGGAGTTGAAGGGTATTGGAAGAGAAATTGTCCA
>JAGSPU010000495.1:0-40227 GCA_019321725.1 Paulownia fortunei | reverse complement strand
GACTGAAAAATACTTGCATATATAGAACATTATAAAATAAAATTAGAATACCACAAATTGAAACCGCTAATATAAGTGTGTGGTTTTCATTTGTAGAATTGAATTATCATCCAGATAAAATGTGATGCACATTTTTAAAAAAAATTATAGATAATAAATATTTGTAAAAAATTAATTGAAAGTAACTAAAGACATTTTTAGGATAGATATTTAAAAGGAACCTTCCAAGAAAGAAAGAAATAAAATTTTTTAGAAAAGATTTTTATAAAGAAGTTTCTAAAAAATATCCAACATATACATAAAGAAGTTTTCTAGAAATATCTTTAAAGAAAATCTAATAGCATATGCTTAGAATATACTAGAAAAAACCTAAAGTATCACTCCATATCATTGGATATATTAAATTTCCACCGTATATTTTGAGGAGGTACTAGTATAAATAGGAGTGAAGCCTTATTTGTAATTAACAAGGTTGAGAACAAAGCTTGAGAAAATAAAATTTATTACACTTATCTTCTACCATCCACTATCCACCATATTCTATTGTCTCTTACTTCACATACTACACATTTTACTATTATCTACAATTTTCTCTACCCATTTTATTTACAATCTTTTTTTCTTTTATGACCAAAAACCCTCTACTACATGAAAATTTACAAGATTCTTGCTTATAAGACTTGTTCGTGCAAATGGCTAAATCAAATCAGTGCACGGCCAGAACAACATATATCACCTTAATCCTAAAATTAAGGCATAACAGTATTTGTGCTTAATTTACACACCACAAGAGTACTTGTGATTAATGAAACTTGCAACATTTCCATAAACTGTTGCATCCAGAAAAATAGTCTGTTTATCCTTCAAGACACCTTCACAACTCCAATCTGCATCTAGAAGAGCAGTGTAGGTGTGCCCGTCACCAATATTTATGCATGTTTCTTTCAAATAACTCTTGTTGGTGACAATTTCTTCTGATGTACGAGCTAGAAGAAACCTCACATATGCATTTTGGTATGTCACATTTTTAGTAATATAGTTGAAAATAGGACCATGATCTTTCATTTATTTCATTGCTACAGTTCAGGATGGAAGCATGAAACGATGTTGAAGGCTGATTTTTCTGGCTGCTTAGCTTAGATCTTTTCGAAAATGGTTCAGTTTCTTCAGCCTCATCCTCAAACTAGGCATTCAGGTTTTCCAACTCATTGCTCCGTGCCTGAAATAGAAAATCAAAGAATGTCGGTACTCAGTTTTAGGGAAGAACTGATTGTATGAAGTTTAGACAAATATTCCAGAGGTATACCATGTAAAATAGGAAACTCCATAAATGAGCATGATCAATTTTTCTAAAATTCACATGTACGTAAACATAATTAATGCTAAAGGAAATCAGAGACTGCACAACATGGCGATGGGAAATAAATGACCATTCCGGTTAGTCCAGAAACAATCCCCAGAAGTAGAAAGCCGGCTCACCTTCTGTTCCTCACTGTCTAAAATTGCATCAACAAGAACTTGATAGCTGTCCTCTTCAATGAGCATCCACTTATTTTCATACAACTCCAGAAGCTCTTTGACTACAGGTTTCACAATTTTTTCCAGATAGCCCAAGTTCTTCATTGCCTTGCAGGCCTGTGCAATTTTTGTGTTTGTCGCCATCTCTTGTATGTGAAGATAGTTTAGTAGCTAAATTTGAATCAGTAAATTTCCAGTCTTCCATAAAACTGTCTTGAATGGATTCACAGGACAACGGAACAGGAGAGTTGGAACCACTAAAAGTGAAAATTTAAATGCACGTTCACAAGTGAAAATATCTGGAAAAAGGAATATTTTGTTGGGGCACTATAAGACCACCCAGTCCAACTACGAAGTATAGCAGCAACTAGAGAACAGTAAATGTTATGGGGTTATGATTAACAAGGACAAATTACAAGAACAGAAAAATTATTAAGACAAGCAAGTAGCAATAGCTGAAAAGATATTATTTGATGTAATCTAGATGAAAACTAATCGTGATGTAATTTTTGTAGCACTTAAAAGAGCAAACCAACTGCTTACAATGATGCCTGGTAGTTGGGATTAAAGTGAACATTAATTATATTAATTGAATTGATAATTACCCAGGTCAGGTGATATTAATGCATGACATAAGCACCAAATACTATGGAGTTCATTCAAATACAAAGAAAACATACAAATGTTACAAGACTGTCAAAGATTATATCAAATTCTACTTAGAAGCACTTCCACATTAACTATTCAATCGCTATTCTAACCATGTAAAGCGACTAATATTTTATAACCAAAAAAAGAAAAAAAAAAAGTAATTTTCTTCACTTCTGTCCATGATTCTAGCACGTCGAAGACACACCCACACACAATATTCCACCTAACAGCCCTTGAAGCTAATACAACATGTAACACCTTCCTAGGTCACTTGCTACAGTTATATCTACTAAATCAGAACCAAAAACATCCTCCCACATCAGAACAATGCAGATCATGTACTAATTTTGCTATGGACATCTATCTGGTAATGATAAACAAACAAAAAGGAGCAATATAATTAATTGTCATATGTTTCATGATAAATTATGATCTACCAGCTCTTATATGATGTCATAAAATTGAGTAACAACTAAATTCCGTCAATCCATTGATTGCATTGAAGAGCAATGACCATTTAATCATATAAAAATTCCATGAAAACCTTCTTTGTTAGCAGAAAATATCTAGTTAACTTCGTCTTTGGGATGGTTATCCAACTTATACCCCTTAGCTTTATCTTCAAACTCTGCCAGCCAAGTGAAGTACCCTCCTATCATTCTATTTTCTTTTATTTCATTTTTATCTTTTACAAGCAATGCTTTAACTAAAACTATGCAAGAAATGAATTACAAAACATCAAGAACACCTCCTCTTGGTACATCTATGATATTTTTACTCTATAAATGTCAGTATAGTAACTCAGGAAATTCTACAACATTTTGAGCTATACGCGCGCGCGCGCGCGCGTGTGTGTGTGTAACGTCACATACAGCAGTGATACATTAGTATTCAGAGACAAATTTCTTGAAATTCAACTATGCACTATAAGAACATCTCAAAATTCAGGATGAATCTATAAACAGAAATCAAAATATAAACAAAATATACTTTGTTTAAGTTTTCTTCCAACATTTGAAGAATCACGCGCAAACGGATTACTCGTTTAGCTACCAAAAATCCCATGCATGTTTGTGTCCTTTTTCTCCTTTTTTTTAACATACACAATACAAAATGTAGTATACAAAACATTGAGAGAATCACCCATAATAAAGAAAAGACAAACCCCATTTACTTCCTTAAAACTAAAAAATCACCAAGTATTCAAAACTTCGGAGAAGATAACAAGATTAAAAGAAAACCCAAATCTCAGAATTCGAGGAACCCAAAACACATTCAGAAATATTGATATAAAGTTACAGAAATAACAAAATAAGCTTTATTGACATAAATTTACAGAAATAACAAAATAAGCTTCAAAATTCAACTTTTGCTAACATCCAAGTGATGTCAACAATAATGTTTTTCTTTAAGAACAAATTTTTCAGTCTGCATAGAATAATTTGCTGAATATTATAATGGGTTTCGTTATTCGAATTGAAATAAAAAATAAAAAATAAAAACAAAAACAAAAAGATTTTTGTAAAATCCTATACGCATACACATCCCAGTACTTTTTCAATTAATAACATTTAGTGGAAAGCGTAAAACGTACCTTTCTAGCAAAGGTGGAAGGTAACTGATTCAAGAAATTTTGAAGTTAAAAAAATGGAGAAAAGGTGAAACGAAGTAACAGTAGGATGAAGGTTTAAGTGCAAATGAAAATGGAGTGAAGAAGATTATATATTAGCATCATTGACATTGGCACTATAAAAATTACCTGGGTACTCTAAATAAATAAAAAAAATTTGCTCCATTTGAATTGATGAATTTGAAAATGTGGGATTTCAAATTCAAAATACAAATTCATTAAATTTATTTGGATACATTGAATTTTAAATTTTTAAATTTTTATTTTTATTATTTTATTTTTAAATTTATTAAGATAAATTTTAAATTTATATTAAAATGAATAATTTGAAATCATTCATTCAAATTATTCTCTTAAATTCAAATTTTTTTATCCAAATATAATTTTTAAAAAGTGATTTTAAGTAACTTAAATAATTTTAAAATTTGAAATATTACCACCTCTAAAAAGTGAAATAAATAAATGAGTGGTATTATTTATATTATTTTTGAGTGTCAATAAATAATTGTATGTTTGAATAAATTTAATTGAATTAGTACTTGGGGAAATAATTAGAATGACACGAAAGCAGACATGAAAAATATTTGATAAGTTAGTTGATATTAATCATTACTTCTCAAGTTTGTAAAATTAAGTGTCGATTCTTTTCTTCTGTTTTTGTAAATCTTTTCTAACCCACTCTAAAGTATTTCAAATCATGATTCATAAGCATAATATCAAAAGAAAAGTAAAAGAATAAATATATCTAAAGAAAAAGGCAAGGGTGAGAAAATTTATAAGAAAACAATGGTGGGAAAGGTGAAGATAGAACAAGCAATATTGTGTTTTGACGAGGGTCAAAGTTTGAAGGTGGCGAGTTAATCCAAGACATAGGGCATACACCGTGTTGAGTTCAACTCCCTTCTTCAAGGGGAGTGAGGCCCTTTCAGGACCCCATCTCCTCCAATTCCGCTTTGCAAGCTGTCGTAACTTGGCTCATCATGTTATATTTGTGAGAATCGAAAAACGAGTTGTCTTTAGTAGCAATTGTTTTACTAAATTTAATGTCGCTTGAAAGTAAGTTGCCTCAAATTTTATATGATGCTATTCTCTATATTCTTTGTAACTTGTGTAATATAGGAAAATATTTATCACATTTTACTAACTATAATAATTATTTACAAGCCGCAAATTTAATGAATGTTGCTATAGTCAACACTTTGTCCATGTACATGAGTTATAAAAAATAATTTGCCTTTTTTATTTTTTTGATTAGTATATGCTAAATATACTTCATACATACATTGTTAGAAGATTTTAATTTTTGCTATTTATAATTGTATCTTCGTATTTTATTTATTTTCAAATTAAACAAGAGAAAATGTGATAAATGAAAAGGTTCGGATGGGATTTGTATTAATTATAATACATGAGATAGCAAATAAGCAAAAAAATTTAGGTTCCAGTTGTGGCACTGCCATTTAGTATTCATTATTCTTCTGTTTTGCCATCCATTTAGGAAACTGTGCACCAATCTTGAATGTACTGACAAATAGTATATTCAGATTTTATTAATTTATTATGTTTAGATTCTTAATTTAATTGATATTAATGTAATATGTACGTGTATATATAGTGTGTGGATATACATATATATGTATAACCTTGAATGTGCTGACAAATATTATATATAGATTTTGTGAATTTAATATGTTTAGATGTTTAATTTAATAGGTATTAATATAAATACATACCTGCATATATAGAGTGTGGATATACACGTATATGTATAACCTTGAATGTGCTGATAAATATTATATACAAATTTTATGAATTTAATATGTTTAGATTCTTAATTTAATAGGTATTAATATAAATACATACCTGCATATATAGTGTGTGGATATACACATATATGTATAACCTTGAATGTGCTGACAAATATTATATACAGATTTTATGAATTTACTATGTTTAGATTCTTAATTAAATTGGTATTAATGTCAACGTGTACCTACATATATATGTGTGTAGATATACACATATATGTACTTATGTTATATATAGCAAAAATATGAATGCAGTATAAATCTAATATTTGTATTGTATAAGTATTAAATTTGCATTATATTTAATGCTCCAGAATAGGACAATATGTTATTTAAAGTTTGTGACCAAATACAATGCATGTCATGCACTACTTTTTTTTATTTTTGTAAATATACATCCATGATTAAATGCTTAATGTGTCTAGGGATTTTCACTGTATATTTTACTCCTTCGAGAAAGGGAAAAGAAAATATAAACGACGGAGATAGTTTGGAATGAGTTTGATTAAATATGAGGCACACCCAGTATCAGAGCCAAAACTCAATCTAACCCGATTCGTTAATCCATTAAAAATAAAATATGACTCTTTTTAACCTCATTTAATTTTTTTTTGTATTACTATTAAATTTTATATTATTGGCATAGTACTAATGATAAAGTGCATTTTATATTTCACTAAAGTTGATAATAATATTAATTTATAGGAGATGAACATAATTAAATTAAATGTCCCACTATTTTGAAATATTTTATATAACTTGCCTACATATTAATTTTAATTTTAATATATAATTTATTCATAATGCATTTTGTATTGAGCCGTGTATAAGCCAAGTATAATATTTTGAATTAAAGCTAAATTTGAAAATAATTTTAAAATAATTTTTTAATTGATCTAATAATGTTGTAATGAGCATAAACACTCAATTCAAAAATTAAAATAATTAAACTAATTAATAATTATAAAATATATTTAATATTAAATAATATTAATAATAATATATAACGGGTTCGGGTTGGGCCCACTAAAACTCATTACCCGCTCCAAACCCAACTAGATTTATAAAATTAAAACTACTATCTGTCCCAAAATTCATTTAGCCTGCAGTTTAAACCCACCATGTATGAGCCAAGTTCATTATGGATTTGAGTTTAAATCCGTCTCATTGGTATCACTAAAAAAAAATAATGGGTAAAATTATTTTCATTATTTTCTTGCTAGGGAAATTACTAAGGCTTCGTTTGGTTCAATAAGGTGACAGGGAAGTGAAAGGAGAAAGAGAAGTGGAACTTACTTTACCTAAGAAGTGTAGTATTTTTTTCCTCAAGTTTGTGCGCTATGATCCAAAATGGGAAGTGAATCTCAAATACTTTCCCTTGTTTGGTATGATTAAAATAAAGTGAGAGGAAAAGATTAATTTTCTATTTCAGTTGTCCCTTTTCTTTTTATTTTTGTGGTAGATAGTGAATAAATTAGCTATTAAAATATTTTTAAATTATTAAAACAAATGGAGTAATAAGTTTGAGCAATTTGTAGAGTAATTAACTTACAGTAAGTAGCCAAACAACGCAGGCGATTCCCATGTGCTTATCAATCCTCTCTTGAAACCTTCCCGAATCCTGCGGGCACTGATTGAATCTTTACTTAATCCCGGAGAACATGATTAGGCTCCTTTGGTCTAACTAAGAAAAAGACCATTTCATATAGTCATAGTAATGATAGATGATTCTAGTTAGAGATGCCCCAATGATATAAATCTAACAAGTAATTATTACTTGTTCCAAAAAATATTTACCCCCAAACTATTACTGAGTAATAACATATAAACAGAAATTTAATATAAATGTACATGTGCGTGTATAAGTTTATGTGATGCATATATGCTAAAAGAACGTATATTACATGTATAAAAATTAAAATACAAATTAAAACAAGAATAAAAATTTAAATTTATGGTTGCATCTGGAATTTTTTAGCTTCTATGCTATTTTCTGTTAATTGTAAGTTATAATTCTCCAACAACTTAATATATGTAAGGAACAAGTCTACCATGGTAACATGGTCTTTCCTATTATCTCATTTGCGCATTCTATTTTAAAGAAGAGAATTTGTTTAACTATTTTTTTTTTAATATAAACAACAACAAATATAGGGAAACATAAATATAAAAGGCTACTAGAGAAATACCTGAATGCTCCTCCTTCAGTCATCCACCCAATCTTCTCCATGCCTGCCAAAAACCAATGACAAAGGAGTAAATTGTATTTAATACAGAAATATAATATGATTAGAAAAATTGATTTGATATAATTCCATACATCAATTTGTGTCTCGTGATTTAGTGCACATACTAGCGTAAAATGCCATTCTCTCTATTTTTCTAGTCCCGTTCTGCTTAGAGCAAGAACTAATATAGTTTGATTACTAAGTGAGACTAAAGCAAAATGAATTCCAAATATTTGAAATTTTCATATTTTTAAATGAGAAGACAATTTCTACTAGTTAGCAAACCTGGTGTTCTCTACTCTTCCGTGAGGCTATTACAAATCAAAACATAATACATGGAACATCCCATGTGTTTGAATTAAATTATGGATCTATATGTATATTGGGATCATATGAAAAGTACGTTAGATATTGTAAATTAGATCCAAATAATTTTAATTTAAACGAGTCTTATTGGGTTGTAGGTCCAAAATGAATTTAAGTGCATTTTTTGGGTCCAACCCATAATTAATAATTTGATAATTGAACAAAAACCAATCTTATATAATTTTTCTTCTACTTTTTTACAACATTCAAATATATAACCAAACATCTCTTTTTATATACAGTTGAGCAAAATGATTGAGTGGGTTGACTTAAAGTGAGTTTTATTGGGTCGTGTCCAAGTGGGTTGGGAATTTGTCGTGGGGGTTGGTTGGATTTCACCAGTTTTCTGATCTGACCCGACTCTTATGATTTTAAGGTTACTTTGCCCAAAATTGACCCAATCATCATGCACTCACTTTGTTGTTTCCTTGGGGTGGTATACCATAATTTGATTGTCAATTATTTTATACCATAATTCTGAACGAGTAATACTCTTTCTCTCATGCATTGTTTATGTACTAAAATAAAACTCAAACTTATATATAAAAGAATGTACTAAATAGAGATTTTATATTATTTATATTCTTTTTAGGTACAGTAGGCATTTTATTAATATCGATTATAATTATCCATTTTAAATTTCACTTAAATATTGTTCAAATTTAGTATTATTTTTATATGTTCGAATTTGTTCACATAATCTATAATATAACCACATTATACCATAATAATACTACAAATAACTTCATATTTTAGATACACATATTCACAAATCTAAAATTCTGCAAAATATTGATTTGTCTTCACACATTTAGAACCACTTTTTGAGATTTTACTTGTAAAAGATAATATGGGTGTCTAATAATATTTTGCATAAAAATAAAGGCACAATATGAAAAATAGATAAAAAAATAATAAATAAATAGGACTAAAAATTGCATAATTATTTTTTTAGTTCAATAAGTTGGCCTGCTCGAAAATTCGATCATTTTCATTTTTAAAATTTAAATTTTATTCTTTAAGTACAAAAATTCAGACATTTAGGACACTAATCGCTTGCAGCAAGTGACTGACTAAACTGACCAAACATTCAATTTGGGGAAAAAGTTAATTTTGCAGGGAAAATTTCTGAATTGGCCACCCAGGTGGACAAGTTTGGAGGTGAAAAAAATAAATAAATCCAACTTGACATTTTGGACAAAATGGATTTATTTTTCTATTATTGGTTAAATTCTTAAAAAAGTCAATATAATTAGAATGTAAATGTATTTGATAGCCACTGCATAAAAAACTTATATTATAACTACTTATAACAAAAATTGAATAAATATTTAAATGTTAACAAATTTTAATATTTGAAGACTAGAAATTATTAATTAAATTCAAACTTTAAATAAATAAATAAAATAATTTAAACATTAAAACTTTCTATATCTAAATTCAAAATCTAATTAAACAATACAAAAAAAAAGTTTAGATAATATTTGTAAATTATTATTAATTGGTAGAAAAAACTACTATAAATTTAATATTTTTAATTACTTATCATAAATTTAAATACATTATTGAATGTTAATTAATTTCATATTTAAAAATAACAAAATAGTTAAAATTCAACTTTAAAAAATAAAACAGAAAATAGATAATTCTATAATAACACAATATCTTAATTTAAGTAGTTTTTTTATAATTTAGAATATTTAGAAAAATGACCATATTTTTTTCTTCTATTTTTTTTTCTCTTCATTTTTTTTTTGTCTTTCCCCATTTCAAATATTTATATTTCTATATATATATATACATATACACATCTGTATATATACATATATACGTAAGCAATAGATGGGACAGCAGTCACAGATGGAGGCGATGGGTGCATAGGTGGTGGGAAGAAGAAGAATATATACGTAAGCAATGGATGGGGCGGCAGTCACGGGTGGTGGCGGCAGGTGGATAGATGGTGGGAAGAAGAAGAAGAAGAAGGAGACGACATGGCTGGGGCGGCGGCGGTGGGCAGTGGCTGGGTGGGTAGGTGGTGGGTGGAGAAATAGGTGAAGAAGGAAGAAAAAAAAATTAGAGTAAATAATTTAAACACATGTGCCACGTATACCCTAAATGTCAAGTTGGTCTCCTTTTTTTTTCCTATCCATGCTCCATCTAAGCTGCCATTAGATAATTTTTCCTCTAAAATTATTTTTTTTTCTAAATTAAATGCCTGGTCAGCTTAGCCAGCCACTTTTATCAGCTATAAATTATCATATCCTAAATGTATAAATATTTTTCATTTATTTTAAAAATGAAAATGACCAAATTACTAAATAGCCAATTTATAGAATTAAAAAAAAAATGCCTTATATACAGTTGAGCAAAATGACTAAGTGGGTTGAGTTGCCGTGAGTTTTATTGGGTTATTTTGTGGTGCGGATTGGTTGGATTTTATCAATTTTTTGTCCGATCGACTCTTATGGTTTTGAGGTTACCTTGCCCAAAATGAACCCAATCATCGTGCACTTTGCAATTTGCGTAGGGTGGGATACTATTTGATTGTCAATTATTTTATACCATAATTATAGACGAATAATATTTTTTCTCTCATCTATTGTTTATGTATTAAAATAAAACTAAAACTTATAATTTAAAGAATGTACTAAGTAGAGATTACATTTTTTATATTCTTTTTAGTTACCTGTAGGCATTTTATTAAAATTGATTAAATAATTATCCATTTAAAATTTTTCTTAAATATTGTTCAGATTTAGTATTATTTTTATATGTTCGAACTTGTTCACATAATATATAATATAACCAACTTATACCATAATAATATTACGAATAACTTCATATTTTAGATACACATAATCTCAAATCTAAAATTTTGCAAAATATTGATTTGTCTTCACACATTTAGAACCCCTTTTTGAGATTTTACTTGTAAAAGATAATATTGGTATCTAGTAATATTTTTCAAAACAATAAAGGCACTGTATGAAAAATAGATAAAAAAATAATAAATAAATAGGATTAAAATATAAGATAAATCTTTTAATTAACAAAGTTGATCATAATTAACTATGAATAATTTAGGTATTTTGTTTCCAAAATGATGGGATTCTTGTCATCTACCCAATTTTAATGGCATTGAAACATATAATTTTGACATACAAATTAGAATTCAAGTTGATTATATCACATAAACGTTTATACAATCATTTCAAATAGAGGAAAAAATACTCTCTCATGTGAACTATACATTATTTTACACATCACCCACATTATTTTTTTTCGTTACACTTTATCATCCCATCTACATAACTTCTGCACATTGCCATCTAGAACTTAGTGCCTGTAGAATATTCCACCGTGATGCTCTCACAAGCCCCAAACACTTGAGCTTTAAGGAAATTTTGGTCATTCAAACCTTTTTTTTTCTATGGGAAAAATAGTTCTCTCCCTCAACTAGCCTTATTTCCAGTGTTCTTCTTAGCCCTCATTCGATGATTCTTGGTGTGCTTTCAGAAATACATGAGCTAATCCAGCGTGCAGCAACCCAGTATTTGTCTAAGAAGCATAAATAGCCAGTTGATTGAATTTTTTCTTATCTGAAATAACTGGCTTGACGCTATTTTGTTGCTCGAAGAATTTGCATCTAGGGAAGGCAGGTCTAGCCAGATTTTGGGGGCAAGTAAGTTAGTCAAGAGAATGGTGGCGTGGCGGTTGGCGGACCAGGCGAAGGGAGGCGAGATGCTGGCACTTTTTCCTTCAGGAGGGGTTTTGGAAGGGTTCTGCCATGAGCGTCACGGACGTGATAGGCCAGCAACAAGTGGTGGGTAGATAAAGAGAGAATAAGCCCAGGTTGGTAATGAAAATGTTGGTCGTGGCGGAGATGGTAGTGTTGGTGGAGGCGGAAGGTGGTGGTATATGGGGTAGAGCTGATGGGGTAGGGTAGTGGGATGATGGAAGGAGGACAAAGAAGGGTTAAGTGGAATGAGGACAAACAATGGCTTTGCCTTTGATTTCAAGAAGGAAAGTAGGCATGCTTTCGTATTCTTGGTTCTCATATTCTAAGCCTGTAATGGTTTTTATCTACCTTGAAGCTATACATATATTATTCAACAGGGGGATGTAATTTATGCCAAGATAAATTCTTTCGCCTCCATTGAATGTTATGATTCGATTTGTAAGATACGAAACTTGTTCTATATTGAAAATATAGACTTTCAATATAGGGTTTATAATTCTTTGCGCACCTTCCCTACTAGCTTTTGAGGGTAAGTTCTACCAAAAAATTTATAATAAATGGTATCAGAGTTGGACACCGCATGCCCGAGTTGCAATTGAGCAGCGACGTAGGTGACACTGATATTGCAGTATTCGCCCAGGACTAGCCATAGGGGCTAGTGCACAACCTGCGGTCGTGGCTGCCAGAATTGTAGAGCATGGTGGATTGTTATGATCCTATTTGTAAGGTATGAAATATCATATTTGTAAGGTATGAGACTTGTCCCACATTAAAAGTATGGACTTTCAATATGGGGTTTATACTCCTTTGATACCTTCCCTTTAATAGCTACCTTTTTAGGGTAAGTTCTATACAAATGTCTATAACATTGAAACTGAGCTTCCCTTTGCATTGTGTAAGAGAGAGAGAGAGGGTTAAGGTTGAGGAAAAATGAGGAAAGAAAAGGAGAGAAGAAGACAAATGAGCCGCCAATCTGATTTGATCGAACTACCCTAAAAATCAAGTGTGCATGGCATGTGATATTATCTGGATGGAATATATATGTATAGTTCGGATAGAAAAGTATTTTTTTCCCTTTCATATATTTTAGGTAACTAGTAAGTAACACGTGCGTTGCACGTGATTTATATGATTCTATTATATTAATTATATTATTTAATAATATTTTTGAATAAAATTAAAATATCATAAGATACTTCATAAATTAAAAAATATTAAATAAAATATAATCAATAAAAAATAAAAAAAAAATTAAAAAAAAATCATAAACTAATTATTGATCGATATAATATTGCACCAAAGCAAGAGACTCTCTTCTAATTCATATTTTGTAGATGATACTTGTTCTCTAGAGATTGAAGAAATTTGGCAATTAAAAAAATCTAAATATTAAGTAAAATAGATAATTAATATTAAAAAAATATCAATTTTACGAACATAAATAAAACTATAATTTAGTTATATTTTTTCTTTAATGATGAATACATATGAAACTAAGTGAAATGATTAGGGTCCAAAATTAATAATTAAGTAAAATACATATCCAATATCTAAGGCTTATAGAATTATTTGTCAGTTTTTTATATTATTCGACGTACATACGATTTATATATAATATTATTAAACTATTTTAATTGAACATGACCATCATAAGTAACTAAATTAATTTTTCTTTAATTACTTGTATGCTGGAATATTTTTCATAGTACATGATTGTTAGATTTCAGAATTTTGTGCTATAGTGAATCATGCTTCAATATTATTTTTTCCTAATAAAAAAATATTAATTACTTTTAATAATATATAATGTATTACTTACGAAAAAAATATTTGTACATACACTCAAAACTTGTCTATACACAATATTTTTAGTTAATGACTTCTTTTTATATTTGAGGTGTCTTGTTTAATCGACTATTGGTTATATATATTGAAATTTCTCTGGAGAGAGCAACATATAATTGGCATTGAGAAAACATTTAGTGAAGCAAATAGACATCAACATCTGGAATTATTTATCTTGGAACTTTTTTTATGGTCATTACAAAGTAAAGTTTTACATAGAATTGTTTACATCTAAATTAAAATAGATAACCTTCATTTTCAGCTGGCGAAAGAGGCATTCTAGGTATAAAAACAAAATTTTCAGTATATTGTCATAACACAATCTTTGCATCAATTATATTATTCTTAAAGTCATGCATACCATTCTTGTTCCATTAATCAATCTATTTTATGGGTTCAGATTTTTCAAAAAAATTATTAGAATTTTTTTTTCAGTACCAATTTATGATAAGGCAAGTCATTTTGGGTTAAAGAGTTCAAAATGTCCTCTTCATAATAGTAATTTATGTTATCAATAACTTCATCAATGTAATTATTTTAGTAATGAGCTGAATATGCATTCTTATTTAAGTTGAATGTGCATTATAAGGTTGGAAAAATAACTCTAATAAGTCGTAATATTAATTTTTATTCATTGTTATACTAAAAAATCATCTCTTCTAAAAATTTTGATGTTATATTTAGTATCATTTGGTTTCTCACATTTTTCAACTCTAAATAAAAATAGACTGAAGTTTGGATTATTCCTCAACTCATGTTCCTTGATAAAGTAATTTTTTTTCATTTTGGGCCACAAATATGATTTTACCAAATTTGCAGAAATAGTTTAATAAATTGTTGTCCTAGGGACAATTGTTAATACTTGCCTAAAATTTTCACAAAAAACAACCACTTTTCCACCAAAATATTCATAATTTTCCATTACATCTTTCAATTTATCAACATTCTTAATAGCTATTGTTTTGTCATTGGTGCTTAATCCTATGAAAATAGTTGTGTTTTACATAATAGTTCTGCAGCCCTACTTTGCTTAGACATAGTGCACTGACTTGATTCAATTGCTTTTATTTGTATTTTGAAGCAAAAATGCGTTGTTCTACACCTGACATTATTGCGAAAACAACTCCAGATATTGCGATTACAAATGTTATTTGATTTTCGGATCCAAGATGAGCTAACAATGCATGGTATAAATTTTATTTTTGTATTCCACATGTCCTATTAATAAAGAAACTCTTACCCTTTTGTATACAATCTAAAATCATTAGAAAAGCTTTATATATGTTGTTCAGGATTCTTTTGACATTTTATCATATATGTCTCTTGAAAAATTATTATCAATATTATCTATATCAATAGAAATGTTTGGAAGATAGTAATGCTTTTTTTTCTTCATTTTTTTCAAGAAATAAATTTAAACTTTTCAAAATTTTGACAACTTGTATTCAATTGAGGTTTTCAATTCTCTTTTGATATCTTTAGACATATTATATATCCCAAAGAACTCTCATATATGTTATACATAATATATACCTTTGTCGACTCCATGGTAAATTTCAGGTAGTTTGGCCAGATATTTGACAGTAAAAGTATATATAGAGCTAGTAATATCATTACTCCAACAAACAAACCTAAAATCTTATTTAATGGTTGATTGTGTTTTATATTTTAGGATTGTCATATTGATAAATATCAATAACTTTGAAATCATACAATTAGTGTATATAAATGATGATACTTTTAAATTTTATAATTTTATTTGTTGTAACTTTATTATTTAAAATTATATATAAACTCGAGAAAAAAAAGAGATGAATGAAAATTAACATTAAAAAAATTAAGTATTTAAAAAAAATATAAATTAAGGTATTACAAAAAAATAATTTTGAAGTTGACAATGCACAAAGCAATGAACTATCTTTCAGCTCATAATTTATAAACGACACTTATTCCTTAGAGATTAAAAAAAAATTGACAAATCAAAACTGAAAATTAGGTATGTACCATGTCGATAAAAAAATTCAATTTGATATTTATTTTTTTATAAAAATTCAATATTTGGTTTGAATTTAATTTTTTTATTCCAATTTATCTAACTGTATCATATCTCTAATTCAATTTTTACAAATTTTATAAATAATTTTTTTATCTAATTTTATATATTAATTAGTTTTTTTACTTTTTTTTTTACTTTTAACTTACGAAACTAAAAATAATAAATTCAAAATACAATTAAATTTTGTTAAGAAATGAAACAAAGAAGAAATTGATCTGAAAATATGCTACATATAGTTTTGTAATACTGTAATAATATATAAACATAATAAGATTTTATCTCTATTAGATTACTTTAAAAAACTTATTGTTAATATCATTTTACCCCCTATATATACTTTTAAAAATGCTCCAATTTTATCAATTTTATAATTAGTTTAGTAGAATAATATATAAAGAGATCAAGAAATACACAAGTAAATATAGTACAAAATTATTTTCTATTTAATATAATACACATTTTTTAAAATGCTTATCTTGAAATGTGGTGATATAACATGAAGGTTCATACAACTTATTTCTGTTGAAAAATTTTAGGCTCTATTTGGTTTTATTTTCAGTCATTTTTTGGAGAATGTTCTAAAAGAATGTAATCTGAAAAGTGAGTTTGGAGAACGTGTATAGAATAAAAAATGTGTATGTTTTGTAGGGACAAATGATATGATGTATTTTGAAATATTTTATTAATTATAGATATATTATCAATATTACTTTGTTGTGGTTAATGAGAGATATTTTTAATTATAAATATTTTGTTAATATTATTGTGTTGCAATTAGTGATAATATAGGGTATAGGATTATCTAAATAGGGTAATAAATACTTTGGTATTCTAGGGAAAAATACCAATCCAAAAAGTATAAATGACAAACACATTTTCGTATCCGAAGAAGAAAAATAAGTTTGGAAGAAAAATAGAAAAAGAAAGCCAAAAAATAATATAATATTCGAATTGACAATAAAATAGCATAAAAAATTATTATATTAAATGATCGATCATTTTTTCATGAATTGACTCCAATAGTGATTTAGCATAAATTCCAAAGTAAAAAAATTTAATAAGTCAAATATCATATGTAATTGCAATCGAGCTACTATGATTGCGACGACAAAAGATAAGTCAAATGATTAAAATAGATTTTGGATTTTGTGCATATAAGGGATAACTTCACTTTTAGAATATTGTCTTATAATTGATAAATATGATATAAAATTCAAATGTGGTTGGCTTGAGAAAACAAATATTAAAGGTATCAACTACTCCATCAATTAATGTAATTATTTTTGTATATTCTCATAGTTCAAAAAAAATTAAATTTTAGTCATGAATACACTCTAAGTTTTATTGTAATTTTTTTTTTTTCAGAAAGTGTAATAAGAAAAAATTATAAACATGATAGTAGAATGTGCATGTGAATTGATATAAAAAAATAGATGTTATTTTCACATTAATTTTATTAAATTTAATTAAACTGGATATAGTGAGGTATATTTCATACAAAAGTGGTATTCAATTTGATTTTGATTTTTTATTTTAATTCATTGAATAGTACAAAATATTGAATTTTAATTTTTAAAATATTATAATAGTTGTTATATCTTATTTTATATTTATTAATTAATCTTACACTTTTTTCTTAATTTTAACTTACCAAACTAAAAATAATAAATTCAAAATACAATTAGGTTTTTTTATTTAATTTTGAACTATTTTTTTTTTTAAAATTAATTTAACAAAATCATAGAATCGAAAATGGACAAAAGATAGAATACTTATAAATATAATTTTCCCATAAGTTTTCAAAAGAAATTAGCAAATTGATAAAAATAATACAAAATTCAGATGTGAGTGGCTTGAGAAAACATATGTTAAAGGAATCAAATATATCATTAATTAATATAATTATTTTCGTATTTCCCAAGCACATGAAAATATATTTTTAGTCTCATAGTTCAGGAGGTCTTGCAAATTTAATCCCATGATTCGAAAAAGATCCAATTTTAATCATGAATACACTTTAATATATAGGTTTTGCCTTCAATTGATACAAAAATATATATGTTATTTTCACATTAATTTTAATGAATTTGATTAGACTAGATTGTGAAGTATATTTAGTTTATAAAAATAGACATATTTCACAATACAATAATTTTTATATAGCACATCATATCTTTTTTTTATTCTAATTCAATGCGACTTTTTTATAGGGGTGACAACAATTCCATAAACCGATAGAATCAAATTAAAATTGAAAATGTGGTATTTATCAAAGTCGAACAAAAAATTTAAATTTTATATTTGATTTTTTTTTTTTATAAAAAATAGTATTCGATTTAATCTTGGTGTTTTATTTCAATTTATTGAACCATTCCACAATATCAAATTTTATAAATAATTTTTATATCTTAGTTTATATTTATTAATTAATTCAAAATGCAATTAAATTTTGTTATTTAAATTTGAACTATTTAATTTTTTATTTTCTAAAAAAATATTTAACAAAATAATTGAATCAAAATATAAACTCATAATGTACAAAAGAAAAAACAAAAGGTAAAATACTTATATATATATAATTTTAACATATGTTTTCGAAATATTAAACAAATGAAAGTATAATTTGACTTGGACTTGTTCTCTTATTTTGATTATCCTTTAACTCCATTGACCAATTAAAAAATAAGCATTATTTGTTTTAAAATTATATAATTATTAAATTACATAACTACTATTAAAATTAATAATATCAAAAGGGTATTTTAATCGAATCAAAAATTAAAAAAATCATTCACACTTTTATAATAGTATAAATAAATATAGATATAGCACTTAAAATGCACATATGAGCGTATAATAAAGACTTGTCAAAGATATAATGTTATATTTTCTTAAGGGGCCTAAATCTGGCCTAATCTATCGAACTTAATAGGTTTGGTACACATCTAATTATTGGATTTTATCCCCGAGTTTCTTATATGCTCAAGTTCATATGATTAATGTTTTTTAGCTTTTTTTATTTAATAAAATTGATAATAAACAAGTGGAAGTTAAAATTGTGCATAGTGAGCTTAACTCACGTGTTTGGCATAAGTTTTTATATTATTAATTTGAGGGTTAATGATTTCTCAAACCTTTATTTTTGTTTACAATCATGCTAGAGTGTTATTGACGGTGTTTTATTCACAAAAGAAGGATTTTTTGCTGCAAAAACTTAGTAGGAACCACTAAGGACAGAAACTATTACTTGCTGATTTTATATTCTTTAACCTTTATAAACATACATTACAATGTGCAAAACTTGTATTACTATAATGAATATGTTTATATATTAGTTGAGGTAATATGTATACATATATAAGTTGAGGCTATGGATGTAAATTTGAAGAGTTTAGAAGTTGAAACATACATAATAATTCAAGAAGTACTCAAAACAATCACAATAGAACATCCAGTTTTGTGTTGTGTGAACTGTGAAGGGGGCTAATTTGCTGATGAGATTTCATTACATTTAACAAGGTTATGCCAGTTATATTTATTCACATATTATCTGAGTATGGTAAGAATTTGGGAATGATTGGATGTACTTAAGGATGAGAAAAACTTTATGAAACTCAATTATTTTGCAAGTAAATATGAAAAATCTGAATCTGTCCACTTTTATGGTATTTTACCATGTTCTAACCTTTACGTGTTATAGAGTTGTTATAGAGTTCTAATGATTGTGGACTTATTTTTGTACAAGTTCCAACCTGTACATGTCAACTCAATTGCGCAGCAAGATAATGCAAATGCTTTCTCACAATTGAGAGAAAATTAGAGGTTAAAATTGAGGGGTTTCGTTTTATTTTGTGTGTCAAACGGGATTCAATGGGAGACAAATTGGTAGTCGTTCTTGGTGATTGATTGGGGCTGGCTGCTTAATTGAAGGGACTAAATCAACTAAAATTTCTCAAATGAGGGAATCTACCATTTCACAAATTCAATATATGTCCCGTACCTCCAGTAAAAATTCATACCACTCTAAGTTTGAACCCACTCAATTATCATTCCTATAAATTGATGATCAAAGTGGTCTTGCTGACAGTTATTGACTCAATCTATGACACCAGTTTAATAATCGGTTCAACCAATCTAATGAAAATTGACTATATTTTTTTATTATATTATATAAAATAATAATATAATAAATTAATTATTATGTACAAGATTAAAAAAAATAAAAAATATATTTAACAAAGTCTAAAAATTAAATAACCACATATATATAATCAAATAACAAATTTAAATTTTCTAAAAAAATTAAAAAAATATATATTTTTAACTGAATTTCTATTTTTTTGCACTGAAACGGACCAAAACAACCATCGATTCGGAATTGAATCAATCGAATTGGTCAGCCCAATATAATTTCTAGAACATTGAGTAGCCTTCTACCCTTCCTATGTAAAATACAAAACAACTTAATCCCTCTATAATTTATCTACTAACTACTTCATAGTCAAAAAATGATTGTCCATGGATATCCTCAATATATATATTTTTTTTAAACATAAAAAACTATAAATAAAAACCTATAACTACTTATTTAATCAAATGTCTATATTTTATGTTTTCCTGTTAGTATTGAATTACAGTTCACGCCTAATACTTTTCATTTACCCACAATTGATAGGAGAAGGGTTCACTAACAAGCCAATAAAAATTGATACAAAATCAACGCAACAACTCCCCACAATTGTTTTGTAAACTAGAAATCTCCAATCATGTCCCATCAACTTGACTAATGGACATGCAATAATTTGATTAACATGATAAATATTTTACTACTTCAAAATTAATTATTATCGATCTACCTATATAAATTATAAAATGATTGCAATATCACATATGGGCTTTTGTCGCCGTATCAACTTCAATAGCCACTCTGTAATTTGTTTTTTAATTACTTCGTAGTCAAATAATTATCTTTTGATACCCTCAATATATTTAAAAAAAAATAACAAATAAAAAAACCTACAACTTCTCAAATGTCTATATTTCATGTTGCCCTGTTAGCATTATTTCACATTCACACTTGCTACTTTTCATTTAGCCACAACAAGAGAAACTATTGATGAGAGAGGTTCACTAACAATCCCATAATAATTGATACAAAATCAATGCAACTGCTTGAAGAAAATGTTTTGTCAAATAGAAATTTCTATTCAGGTCCCATCAAACTTGGCTGGTGGACAAGGAATTATTGATTAAGATACAGGAACTGTCCAAAATATTGGCAAATATAAGATTGTTAACTTTTCCTTAATTTAATCAATTAAATCAAATGTTGCTGAGAGGCATTGCTCTAATTGACAAATAAATTCCCAACATGCTAAGACAGGGTTTGCGTGGAGACTCCACGGAGAGAGTATTTGTATACTTTAATAATAATTAATAATTGATTATTAATTTGCATTAAAAGTATTGATTATTAGTAACTATTTATTGTTATATTGGTATAACTATTTGTTTTGAATCATTTCACTAAATAAAAATACTTATAAGGAGTGTATATTATGTTTTGATAAACTATCTGTTTTATTAATATCAAGTTATTTTAATATCACCATAGGGACAAATTTATTTAAATTATTCATTTTCGAAATATATCTCATACAAGACCAAACATATAATTCTCTTATTGCACCAATATGATGGCCTAAAATATCTAATATAACTGAGGAAGAAAAAGAAAGAATGGAGAAAACACACAGCATCACATTGAGACACATTTTTTCAACAGGCACCATGCAATCTTAATGTGCACATAGATAGGACATCCACTTAATTAGCACATAGACAGCACATCCATTCAGCTACAAGGGAATGTATCAATTTTTAATACTGAAATATTCTGTAAATTAAAACGGGCACCAAAATTATATGTAGTTTAAAAGGGCCCATAACCCAGTCAAGGGCAAACAATCAAATACTTTTATCTTTTAGAAAACGAAGGAAAAGTTTGGGGGCCTCGTCTGGCCTTCCATCCCAAACCTTTCACGGTACTCATTCTCCGACGTTCATTCAGCAATCCACTTTCCTGTAATGTAAACGAAACACTATAAGATATATTCATAGTCCATATTACAGATTAAATAAATTGTATAAAGACAAATAATATTAACTGTATAACGGAACATATTTACAAAACAAATGTAATAATGCAATATAATATACAATCAATAGCATATTGAGGTTACATTATTTACAGTAATACGTGCATATAAGCACCATATATGTAGCTTAATATAACATATTATAGTGTATAATATATTCAGCTTACTTAAATCTAATCAATAAGATAATATAAGTACAACATATACATATATGTGCAGTATATGTGCATATATAAACATGCATATGATATTAGTAATTTGAAGTCTAATACATGCATGTGTATAGATAGTCTATACTCCATATACTGATTTGTCAAAACTACCTATGCTTAGGTGGGAATTTTGGTTAACCCCTACCTATACATTTATACTCCATATAGTGATTATTTATATCTTGTATGCATAAATAAATCACGAGGGTTTTCTCTATTTTGATTATTGGAAGGATATTCAAGAATAACATAAGTTGAGGACATGAAGAAGTTCAACTTATTGACAAAAAATGATGTTGCATAGAAATCGGGTTGCCGCTGCTTCTATATAGTTTTTTTCTGCTTATATTCAGAGAAGTGAAAGAATATATAAGCATTAGTCCATGCCTATGTTGGAGTCTGAACAAAGTACTAAACATCATTGAGCATTCAATCACCTTCACCACTAAAAGGATCATAAATTTAAAATCTTGTTTCTAATTCATGGCAAAGTAGAAATTAACTAACCCTTTGCAGATTTGCGGTCTCGACAGAATTTGTTACCACAACGGCACTGAAAAACTTTCAGTGGATAATCATCATTAAAGTCAATTCCGTAGTCCTGCAATACACTTAACAAATATTTACAAAAGTTTGTCCAAATTCTACACAATTCGGCAGGGAAAAGCAGCATCCTCAAACAAACCTTTAATTGTAACTAATACATTCCAAACATAATAGCATTGCTGATGTTGGAGTCAATACAACAAATTTAAAAACCTACTTCGATAAAATATCACACAAAAGGTTAGCAACTAACCCGAGTTAACTCTTCCAAAGCATTAACCTTCCTTGTAGTGAAGAAAGCTAACTGCAAGAAATGAAATGTTTTATACACATATCTCTTTAATGAAAGAATTAAAAGAAATAGGCAAAAGGAAAAGAGATAGTGACAATTAGAGTAACTATTATTTTACATACATGGTAATAATGATGATCTGGAGTCTCTACTTCAACAGGAATCTCCACCAAGTTAGCATCAAAACACCTAAGTCACAAAGCAGCAAAATTCTTTCAATTATAGCAAGAAAGGTACACAGAACTTTCACAGACCCACCGCAAAATGCAAGACTCCTTTCAAGGAAGTCAAGAAGATGCAAAGAGAGAACTTAGATGACCCAAAGTTACTTCAATTATGATTAATGAGAAACATGATTATAAGATAGGATTCTGATAAATAATAATTTCAGACTGTTTGGATAGGCCATATTTCTAGTGATGACAAAAGATGCTTCCTCCTTTGATCTTTTCTCCAGTGTGCTTTCAGTATAACACATGTGATGCAGGTTCTTCATGTACAACATTAAATAATGTGACTACAATAAATAATTCTAAATAAATGCAGGATAAATTAACAGTTCTGTATTACTCTAGTAGGGAAGTAAGTGACAGAACTGATAATTTCAAATTTAATTTGATGAATCTCAGAGGTCACGTATCTGCAGAGAAATACAACGGAAAAGGAAATAGCTGATGAACCCTAGGCAACAAGATGTAGGGCCTCTGATGTAACCCAAAAAAGACATGCATCAAACTGCTGACAGAAAAGCCAAAGTGCCACTTAATGTTATGTCATAAAAAAAGTCATGAAGAGGCATAAGAAAATCAAGGTCCAGGTAGTCTTGGGCAACCATGACCTGAGGCTCTGCACTTGTTTTTAAACAAAACAGCCCAAGTCAACAAGAGCGTTCCAGAATTTCATCTTGCGTATCAGTCTGTAAATGAGGCGTAAAGAGCAAAAAAAAAACTTGAAAAAGGAAAATACTGAAAAATACATGGTAAAAGATAATTGGAATACCACAAATTGAAACCTAAGACTCGTAATACACATTTGGCGGCTAGAAATTATGTGTAATTTCATCATCATACTAATCATTGCAATGCCAAATAGAGTACAAGGCTTTATGTTAAAGCTTCTGGTCCTTTTAACAGGCAATGCCATCAACATTTTGCAATAGGTTGCCCCTGATTTGCCTTTTGAGTTAGGTATTTAACTATCCTAGAAGTATGATATTCAGTTATATGTTCAGCAACTCTGAATGAAGAGTTTGCTAACATTCAAACGATGTCACCTGATTTTCAGGACTCCAATTCGTTGTTTTGGCAGGGTTGATTTCAAAACTACCGCAATGAAGAAACCATTTGCAGATTATGACAGTTCTGCATACTGATAGAACATGGGCTGCCCCCATTAAGCACTAAACTGTTAAACTTAAACCAAGCAAAAGATATCTAAGAGAAATGACGCATAAACTTAAGAAGAAATGCCCACTTGTGATGGATGGTTTGACAATAAAAGAGAAAAAGTTCAGCATAATTGAGCTACCGTCGAAGACGAATCACAGGAAACCCGTAGATGTGAGATGAAATTAGTAACATTCTTTTATTTCCAAAGACAGTAATAATCTTGGTGGAAGTCATAAAGTAACAGCACATTGTGATTTAAGTGGTGACAATTAATTGACTGATATTTTAAATTCACAGAGTGATCGAAGAGAACAAATTCTTTTTTCATTTATATGCGACAAGAAAAAGGAAAAATAAAAAAGTGTTTGATTTATATCCCAGCCAACTTGCAAACTGTAAAATAATGTAGGAGCTATGCAGGGAAACCATTAGTTAAGAATCAGATGGTTAATCTATTTACAAGTACATAAGTATTAGTCCCAAATGCCCAGAAATTATTCAAATGAAACACAATGACCACCACAAACCAAGGCAAGTAAGGAGAGGCAAGTAAGGAGGAAGTGAAGGGGAAGATGAAAATTAATTAGGTTCTTGCTTATAAGTCTTGTTCATGAAATGGTTAAATCAAGGCAGCGCACGGCCAGAATTGCATGTAAGAGACCTTGGATTTAATCCTGAAATTGAGGCATAACAGTATTTGTGTTTAATTTACACAGCAGAAGACTACCTGTGATTAATGAACCTTGCAACATTTCCATAAACTGTTGCATCCAGACAAAGAACCTGTTCATCCTTCAAGACACCTTCAGAACTCCAATCAGCATCTAGAAGAACAGTGTAGGCGTGCTTGTCCCCAGTATTTCGCATGTTTCTTTCAAATAACTCTTTATTGGTGACCACTTCTCCAACATATTCACATATGAAAGCACCTTTAGGTATGTCTTCCAAGGTTCTAAGACCCCAACCTTTCTCGGGTGTCATAAACACCTGAAACAAAGGCAAAACAGATCACCCAACACTTATCTAATTGTAAATTAAAAAAGATGACAGTTAAATTATAAGGACAACATGATAAAACTCATAAAGTTAAGTTTTTTCTCCTGATATTTCGTACAAAAGAAGAAAGAAAAACACCTAAAAGTTAATGTTTAATCATTACTGGAGTTTTTTCACCTGATATTTCAACAGCAGAAGAAAGCATAAAATGTGAGAAATAAAATTAGACCTGCAACTTTGCTGTTATTCCTTGTTGAACAACACGATTTCCGCACTTCATGCTGCATCCACATTTATCCCAGCACTCTTTTATGAATTTCCTTCCTACATGGCCCTTGCATTTGGCAGATAAGTTTTTGCCATTGATCCTTTCCAATGGACAGTCTTGACAATAGAAAAGATTGCGCTGTTGCGGAGACTGATCCATTGATATGAAATTGTTCAGAAATTTTTCTTTCACTAAGCCCCCAGGTGAATATGCAAACTCGCATCCAGTTTTACCAGCACAGGTACAAGTTTCTACAGACAAACAATCGCCAAAACAATTTGAACAGCAATTTTCTTCTGATATACGAGCTAGAAGAAACCTCACATACGCATTTTGGTATGTCACATTTTTTGTAATATAGTTGAAAGTAGGACCCTGATCTTCATTTATTTCATTTGTCAAAGAAATCTCGCAAGCTTCTTGACCACTACTGATGTCTTTGATGTAATGATAATGTTGCTGCTTTTGGACAATCATCATTCTACTAGAAGAAGGCACACGACTGTTAAGTTCCATAATATTTCTCTCCATCTCTAGCTTCAGCGAATCTCGGGCATCATTTTCATTTTTCTCTGCGTCAGATTGTTTTAAGTTCATGGATTCTGAATGATTTCCCTCCAAATCAGAACTCTTTCCTACTGAATAAGCATCTTTAGGAAGCAGACAAGGAGCTGTGCTTGAGCAGAAAAGACATCAAACAGGTTCAGCGCCCAAGAGACATAGTAAAAAATGAAAAGGATGTGATCTGTCCGGGAAAAGAAGAATGATGGGACTAGTGAAGGTACAGGAGATCATTAGAAAATAAAAATATGTGATGCCATCACTGAACATGATAAAACAAGTGTTGAGTATCAAACTCAATGTAAATAGAAAATACTTTTTCTAAAGAGAGGAGAACAACAAATCAGACTTTCTTGTCACATAATAAAGCCATTAGTAATAACTTGCCCTTCTCCAGACTAATCAGTTTGGTTTTACTAAGAAATATTATCCCATTCCATCTTAGCAGGAACACAACTGACCCCCTAGTCTAATTTAACCTTTCATTCTGTACCACAACTAGTTTTATTAGCAGATAAGGTAGTACAAGCATACACACACAGAGTGGATGAGAGACTTACATATATCCTCTGCATCCAAATCTATCACTTCAGGAAATATTGAGCAATTTCCTTTGGCATTACAACAATTTTCATATGAACTTCCTTGCAAGAGGAGTCTATGAGGATCTGCATACAAAAAAACAAATTTATCAACCACCACTAATGTGATGCAGAAGTTTGACATTGGAAAAATGTTCTTTTGACATGGTAAATATAGAAATGATAATCAAAAACTTGCTAGAAGTATTACGAACTCAAAAGAGCGGAACTCCTTCTGATTGAAATTAAAAAATCATTAAAAAGAACAGAAACACAGAAACAAAAAGGCCATAAGGCAAGACCATCATCAGTATTGAGATCCACAAATACAAGTTCACAATGCTCATATTTATTATTCATAAGTTCAATAGAAAAGGAAAATTTTATATTCAAGGTAGATGAAGAAGAGGAGGAAAATTCTGATCTTTTCCATGTTCTCTATTTTTTTCAAACAGAGATCATTCGCATTATTAAGTCAACTAGAACCAAAAACCATAGGGCCCATTTGTCTCCTTGTCTGAAACTAAGTTTATGGTCTCTAAAATGTAGTACCGATTACTCCTCTCAAGGAAAGATCAGGTTGAACTCCAATGGATGAAACACTTTCCTCATGTGCACAACATGTAAAACGGAGAATAAGCTTTAGTACTAAACAGCATAGCGATATAAGAATATGTAGATGAATAGATAGAAATGGACATTCTGTTGTTCAGTTAATGTGCACATTCTCAGATACAAAAGTGCACCAGGAGGAACCACAGAAAGAGGAACCTCAAGACCTGGAGGTCATAAGACAACAGCTCACTCTCAAGAGTTGCTTCACACAGATGCCTATCAAATACCTTTTCCACCAAAGCAAGATCATCATCATGCAGATTACATGTCTCTTTACAGAAAAGTGTACAATTACCTCTTTCATAAGTTTTCATTCTTTTCTTGGAAAAATCATGACATGAATCAGATTCATCTCCACTACTTTCCAGGTGTACCAAGGGTACCAGAAACTTAGATTCATCACTTCCATCATCAGAAATCAATTTAGGTTTCTTCGTTTGTTCCACTACTGTAAGAGATAGTGGAGAACAACTAGTCTTCCCTTTGCCATGACAATATTTTGAGACACATGGTGCCATGAGTTCAATATCCATATCTTGGTGCCTTTCATTAGTGGATTCCCCCATTTTCTGCTTGCCATGGGGTTGATTCTCCATGGGGTTGATTCTCCACCTCATTGCTACAGTTCAGGATGGAAGCATGAAACGATGTTGAAGGCAGATTTTTCTGGCAGCTTAGTTTAGATCTTTTCAAAAGTGGTTCAGTTTCTTCAGCCTCATCCTTGGACCAGGCATTCAGGTTTTCCAACTCATTGCTCCGTGCCTGAAATAGAAAATTAAAGAATGTCCATAGTCAGTTTTAGGGAAGAACTGATTGTGTGAAGTTAAGACAAATATTCCAGAGGTTATACCGTGAAAACAGGAAATTTCATAAATGAGCATGATCAATTTTTCTAAAATTAACAAGTATATAAACGTAATTAATGCTAAAGAAAATCAGAGAATACACAACACAGCGATGGGAAATAAATGACCATTCTGGTTTGTCCAGAATGGCACAATCCCCAGAAGTAGAAAGCCAGCTCACCTTCTGTTCCTCACTGTCTAAAACTGCGTCAACAAGAACTTGATAGCTGTCCTCTTCAATGAGCATCCAGTTATTTTCATACAACTCCAGAAGCTCTTGGACTACAGGTTTCACAATTTTTTCCGAATAGCCCAAGTTCTTCATTGCCTTGCAGGCCTCTGCAATTTTTGTGTTTGGCGCCATCTCTTGTATGTGGAGATAGTTTAGCAGCTAAATTTGAATCAGTAGAAGCTTTTACCTTCAACAGCAATACAAACACAAGATGTCAAAAAGGACCTGCATTGGGAAATTTCCAGTCTTCCATAGAACTGTGTCTTGAATCAGAATTCAAAGGACAAAGCAGCAGGAGAGTTGGAACCACTAAAAGTGAAAATTTACTTGCGCTTTCACAAGTGAAAGCATGAACATTGCCAAAAAAGGAATATTTTGTTGGGGAACTATAAGACCACCCAGTCCAACAATGAAGTATAGTAGCAACTAGAGAATAGTAAATGCTCTAGGCTCATGATTAACGGACAAATTACAAGAACTTAAAAACTATTAAGACGAGCAAGTTGCAATAGCCGAAAAGATATTATGTGATGTAATCTAGATGATAACCAATCGTGATGTAATTTTTGTAGCACTTAAAAGAGCAAGCCAACTGCTTACAATGATGCCATAGTAGTTGGAATTAAATTGAATAGTAATGACGTTAATAATATCCAGATCAAGTCATATTAATGCATGACATAAGCACCAAATACTACAGAATCCATTCAAATACAAAGAAAACATACAAATGTTACAAGACTGTCAAAGATAGTGTCAAATTCTATTTAGAAGCATTTCCACATTCACTATCCCGAATGAGTTCCTGGTCAATCGCTAATCTAAATGTAAAGTGACTAATATTCTATAAGCAAAAAAAAGAAAAAAAAAATAGTAATTTTTTTCACTTCTCCCCATGATGCTTCAGTGTTACTTTAATGTGCGAGTCAATATAGAATTTATGACACCTGAAATTTCTAGCACGTCGAAACACACCCATACACAATATTCCAACCTAAGAGCCCTTGAAGCTAATATAACATGCATCACTTTCCAAAATCACTTGCTACAGTTATATCATAACTACACTTTCAAACAGTATATCTACTAAATCACAACCAAAATCTGCCTCCCACACCTGAACAATGCAGATCATGTACTAATTTTGCTACACACATCAATCTGAAAATGATAAACAAAAAAACAAAAGGAGCAATATACTTAATTGCCGAATGCTTCATGATAATTTATGATCTACCAGCTCTTATATGATGTCCTAAAATTGTGGTAACCACTAAACTCTGTCAAGCCACTGATTGCATGCAAGAGCAACAACCATTTAATCATATAAAGATTCCATGAAAACCTTCTTTGTTTCCTCTTTGGGATGATTTAGAATATCCGACTTATACCCCTTATCTTTATCTTCAAACTCTGCCAGCCAAGTGAAGTGCCCTCCTATCATTTTTATTTTATTTTAATCATTTTTTTTTTATTTTGTCTTTTACAAGCACTGTTTTAACTAAAACTATGCAAGAAATGGATTACAAAACACTTAAGAACATCTCCTCTTGGTACATCTAGTGCTATTTTTACTCTATAAATTTCAGTATAGTAAGTCTCAGTAAATTCTACAACATTTCGAGCTGTATGTATACGCTATATATATATATATATATAAAACGTCTCATACAGCAGTGGTACAACAGTATTCAGAGGCACATTTTCTGAAATTCCACCATGCACTATAAGTACATCAGAAAGTTCAGGATGATACTTTAAACAAAAACAAAATCTAAACAAAATATACTCTGTTTAAGTATTATTCAACATTTGAAGAATCACACTCGAACGGATTACTCGTTTAGCTACCAAAATTCCCATGCATTTGTGATGTGTCTGTTTTCTCACTTTCTTTAACATACACAAAACAAAAACAAAACGTAGTATACCAACATTAAGAGAATCACCCATAAAAAAGCAACAGAAATACGATAAACCCCATTTACTTCCTTAAAAAAACAAAAATCACCAAGTATTCAAAACATTGGAGAAGATAACAAGATTAAAAGAACACCCAAAACGCAGAATTCAAGGAACCCAAAACATATTCAAAAAATAAAGACATAAAGTTACAGAAATTAACTAAATAAGCTTCAAAATTCAGCCTCGAGCTCTTTATAGCCATTTTTTTAATCCCATTTGCTAACATCCAAGTGATCATCAACAATAAAATTTTTTTCTTTAAAAACAAATTATTCAATCTTCATATAATAAAGAGCTGAATTTAGTTATTCAGATTGAAATAAAAAAAAAATAAAAATTAGAAAAAAAAACAAAACAAAACAAAACAAAAGATTTTTTTAAAACCATGTATCTTATACACATCCAGGTGATTAGTAGTACCTTCTTTTTTTTTCTCTCTTAATATTGAGTGGAGGGAACAAAATGTACCTTTGTAGCAAAGGTGGAAGGGTGTCTTGCAATGAAAGAAAGCTATGGATGTAAATGATTCAATAAATTTTGAAGTTAAAAAATGGTGAAAAGGTGAAAGGAAGCAACGGGAGGAAGGTTTTAAGTGCAAATGAAAATTGTGTGAAGAAGATTATATATTGGCATGATTGATATTGGCACTACAGAATTTACTTCAGCACTCTAAATAAATACACTTAGAAAGTCATTTTAAGTAATTTAAATAAATTTTAAAATTTTAAATATTAACACTTCTAAAGAGTTGAATAAATAAACGAGTAGTATAATTTATATTATTTTTTATAAATTTATTTAAATTTGTACTTGTTGATATAATTAGCATGAAAGGAAAAATAGCGTGAAAAATATGTATCAAGTTAGTTGAATGATTAACTAGGATTAGATTCTATTGAAGATTTATCACATTTTACTAACTATATAAAATATTAATAAGCTGCATATTTAATAATTATTGTTATCGTCATCTATATTATACTAATGAAAAAAATATAAAATCCTAAATATCTAAGAGAACCAATGCAAGTGCATCACTAACACGATATACATGAGTTACGTAGAAATTAATTATATTTTTTTTTCACTTTCTCGATTAGTATATACCAAATGTAAATCATATATATATATATATATATATTGTTACAAGATTTTAATTTTCAATAATTCATAATTATATATTTTGTAATTTTTATTTATTTTTATATTAAACATGATAATATATTTTACCACAGCATGCATTTTCTGGCATTGCTCGTCGACTTTTGTCTAGACGTGCCATGATGCCGGCAGGGAACAACTAATTTGTTGTTTAAAATGTGATGTGTTAAAAGTTTTGAATAGGATTTGTATTAATTACAGTAAATGAGAAAGCAAAGCAGCAATTTTCGATGTTCCAGTTGCGGCACTGCCATTTCCTATTCAATATTTTTCTGTTTTGCCATCTATTTAGGAAACTATGTACCAACCTTGAATGTGCTGACAAATATTATATATAGATTTTATAAATTTACCATGTTTAGATTTTTAATTTAATAGGTATTAGTATATACATGTATCTGTATAATATGTGTGTAGATATACACGTTTGTATGTGTGTGTATATCAGAAATTTGAATGCAATATGATTTATAATATTTGTATTGTATAATTAAGATATATTTTCAAACCCAACCTGTCATGTAGAATTATATTTAATGCTCCAAAACAGGAAAATATGTTATTGAAGTTTTTATCTAAATACAATGCAATTTTCTTCCTCATTTGGTGCATTACTTTTTTATTGTATGTTTTTGTAAATATACATCCCCAATAATTGCTTAATGTGTCTAGAGATTTTCACTATAAATTTTAAACCATGTTTGGTACAAAAAAATTTGTGAGAAAAAAAAAATAATATGGAAAATTATTTAGGTTGTTATGGGAAATACTAATTGCTCGGTTCAATAAGGGAAAAGGGAATTGAAAAGGAAAAAAAGAGTGAGTGAGACTTACCTTATATAAGAAGAAGTATAGTATTTTTTTTTTTTAAAGTTGTTTGCTATAATCTAAAGTAAGTAAATCTCAAATATTTTTCCTTGTTTAATACAATTAAAATAAAGCGAGAAGGAAAGATAATTTTTTCTGTTTTATTAATTGATGTTTTTTCTTTGTGAAGATAATGAATAAATAATTATTAAAATATTTTTGGATACTATAATCAACTGATGGATTAAACTTAAAAATTTTATCAGCAATAGTTTAGCTAATAAGCATAAAGCAAGAAAAAAAATAATATATTAAATTTTTTATTTTAAAAACTTTCTAAATCACCAAAAAATACAGGAATTGAATCACAGTATCTTTTAGTGGAAGATAGATAAGCAGCACGAAGAAAAATACAATAAAATAGAATGTGAGGGAAATTATGTTTGTGGATAATACAATAAATAAAAATAAAATTGAGAATTTCACAAAAACAGTGTTTTTAAAATTAGAATCAACCAATTGTACAATAAAACCGGTACGTCAAATTTATAGAAAAACCTATTTGGTCTTGTCTCCTTCTCCAACTCATTCATCAACCTCCTCCTTTCTATTAATTTCCTCATTAGTTTTGCTAGACAATCAAACAAACTTGAGATTTTGTATTTATTTTATTTCATTTTATTTTTTTATCCTAATATTTTTATTTTCTCATCAAAATCCTTAACCAAACAAAATATAAAAGTTTAGCCTTTAATGCAGTTGTAGTTATGCTTCTTTATTCAATTTATCTATATTTAAACCTACTTCTTGACGATATGCCACATTTTTATTCATTCCATTTCACAATCAATACTTCGTTTCATGCAATCAATTACAATTTCATTTCATGGAGTTTTCAACATTTTCAACCGTTGACTTTAGGGAATGAGCATAGCAAATACATAGTTTAGTACTAATTTGAAAAAACTTTTCATGGTTTAATGATTTTGTTCATATAAAAACTAAGTATTTAAGGTGAATCAAAGGTGTTGTGAGGTCGTTAGGAAATAAACACGAAGATTAAAATATTAAATAAAAATCAATTTATATTAAGAAAAAATTTAAAATGTCAATTCAAAAGTGTTCAACACTATTAAGCTCAAATATTATCAAGAGCAATCAATATGGTGGAGTCCGAGAAATGCTCATGCCCGTTCACTCAAACATGCCCTCAAAAGGGTTACCAAAAAGTTTTAGGAAAAATTTGGATATATTTTGGTGTTTTGAGAAGAAGAATTTTGAGAAAATATATTAAAAAATATGATATATTTTAGAAAAAATATATATTGAACAACGTAATACATGTTCATTTTGAAAGTATAAATTGGAAAAAAAAAAAAAAAAAGCACTCCCTAAATTCTTGATGGTCAAGGTGCCTTCCTCCTCCGCGCAACAGGGGGGTGTTAGAGGGGGGCTATTGACTATAATATAAAAGCGGTTATGCTTCTTGAATAATTGATTTCCTTTTTCACCCTTGTTTTAATCTCATTTTTGTTGTTTGATTAGTTGGTATGCTAATTTGTTGACCACCCTCCAATTTGTGGCAAAATTACTAAAATACCCCTAGGATCATTTTTTTAGATGGAGAGCAAAAGTGATATCGTGTGCAATGTGCATGTCTAGATTATAGATGTCCCATACCAACTTGAACAGTGTCCAAATATTTAAGTGTCATTAGGTGTGGAGTTAAGTGTCCAGTACATGCCATTTTTGCAAGTGCCCTAGGAGGCCATTCTCTAATACTTCCATAATCTAATCATGGAAAGAAGCAATTTGTGGTCAAGCAGGGTAGTGTAAGCAGAAACAATAGAATTCAAATATATATATATATATGTGTGTGTGTGTGTGTGTGTGTGTGTCTGTATGTATGTGTGTGTGTGTATGTATATATCTTTTACCGTTGTATGAAAGAGATACAAGACAGGAAAAGGAGAACTGTAAATCAGTCTCTGTCTAAGTGAATGCTTAAGAAGCAAAACTTAAGAAAGAATATAGCAACAAACTAGAAATTATGATTATTGGACCAGTCCAAAAGTCAAAATTGAAACACAAGTGTATTTGATGAACAATGACTGGGCTCTGAATACAGGAACGAGTTTTTATTAGACCAGCCATGAGCCTAATCCAAGCCTCCTACTCATATAGTCCTGAAATGAGCTCTAAAAAAAAGAGTCAAAATAGTGTCCCATCCCATGACAACAAGAGAAAGAAAATAAAGAATTTGGGGGTTTCCTATTCCACAACTGAACTAAACAGAGTTGAAACTTGAAAGATGTGGTAAGCAGCCATATGCAGTGACAGAAGAGGTGCAGTGATAATATGATTCAGAATTAGCTGAAAACGTGGTACAAAAATGGTGAGCAGTGAAGATAATTCTTGCTCTTTAACCAGCATCTGTAAAGATCAAAAATCGAAATTCAACTGGCATAGAATGAATTTTAATAAACATAGCTAACTAATGGTGCTAAAATATAGTGTGTTTTGCAATATAACTGTTTCATATATGGAAATCTACAGGGACAAGGGTCTGAGTTATGCGGACAATCAAGAGTGCTATTACCGAAAGGAACACAACAATATATTTGCATACAAAGAAGAAATGCAAATGCTGTCGAGTGTGTAGCCCTGAGTGATGCCTAGCTGCCTGCCACTGAGAAAAGCTCCTCTTATATTGATTAATCACAGATCTTACCTAACGTTGGTATTGCTACTTTACCCATCATCATACCAAACATTAAGAATTTCATATAATACGACCTTTAACCGCTGGTATCCGTCATTGAGATTGAGGATTCAATACATATTTGCCTGTAAAGGATATTGCAACTGCACAAACTGACCTCCAAAATTGAATCTATTTTTTGCAGTACTAGAAACAATCACCATGATGCTGCAGGAATCAGCATCATAACATGTAAATCGTGTAAGTTTATAACTTTCTTGTTGCAGCTGTATTTATACAAAATAATTCCAGCAGTGTAACTCAACTCCTGTACACTTTTGATCGAAGAACAGGACTATGAGAATGAATAATAGCAGCAGCAATAGCAAAAGACTGCAAAGTTGACAGAGTTGATCCGAAATGGATATAGTACAAACCCTCATGGATATTCACCATTTTCAATATTGGTACGTCCTGTTTTGAACCCTGTAAAAATTAACCAAGGAGCACGGTTATGTTGAGGTTTACAAAGTAAATAGACAATTAAAAGATGAAGCTTCACGAGCAGAGATGAATGAAAGAAAATTTTGAGAAGTGCTAAGAATGAATTATGAGAAATGGTGCTTGAAATTTAGATATTAAAGTTATAGAGGAAAGGGGCAGGAAAGAAGAAAAGGAAAGGAAGATGAACTGCAAACCTGCATATAGAGATCAACTGACTTGCATTCCAAAGAATCTGTGCTACTCGACCTGGTATTGAGAATTGATAGTGGGCAGCCAATATCCCAGCCACCACAGTCACAGCGGCCACCAGAGATCCACCTTTCATTAAGACTTGAAGAGCCACCAACTCTGGTTTTTGGTCCACCATGAAGACCTGCAGGAATTAGAATGTCCATACTTGTTGAGCATTCCCCGTTATTTCTGGTGCATTCAGAAGGTACAGTGGTCTCTAGCGATGTATTTTCCTTTCCTGATTTTTTGAGGAACTTCAATCCAAATCCTCCAAGGTCAGCCTCCTTACGATTCTTGCAGATTTCTTTTACCATAATGGCAGCCAACTCAAGATTTGGCACATATTCTTTTTCTGCCCTGGCATCAATTGGATTGATACTGTTATGCACATCTTCAGATGGCTCCCAAGGAGTATCTTCAAAAACAGCACTTGATCCCCAGAAATTCAGAGACGATCTTTGTTTATAAGAGTGACTTGACCTGAAAACTTTCACCACCTTCCTTGTTAATCTCTTACTCTTCCTATTAGTGTGATTTGAGATTTGCAGCTCCCCCTGTAGGATCGTCATTGGAAAGAGACAGAATAAACTGAGTCTCCCTGACTTCTGAAGTATTTGAACAGAATGTGATTGAAGTAGACACTCGCACTGTGCTAACACTTTCCAACTCAAGCTCTTGAATATCACCTTCTTTCTTGCCTTTTTTTCTTGTATGGAAAGTGTAAACATAATCCAAAACCTTATCATCTGAAAGCTCCACCTTTTACAAGTTGGGTACATAGACCTCCCTCTTATCAACAACACTGAAAACAAGGTGTGGTATCCCATCCTTCCATGTACACTGCAGCATTCCTTGAAACGAGGTACCAGATGCAGAAGAAGATTTGTCTGAGAAACTGGAGTTTGTGCTTGAAATAGAAAACAAGCCTTTTGTGCCCAGGTGCAGGTGCATATTTATGATCAACATCTGTTACCTCCTTTTGGTGGCTTATGAGATAACGTGTTGCTCAATTTGTGTGGAGAGTCCGCGAAATCAGTATAAACTGGTTCACTGACATCAAGTAAACTTGTTCTTCCCAAATTGACATCAAAATTTATGGACCCAAATTGTCGAAGCAAGGGGCTCTTCAAGATGTTCATCATACTCTGGCTACCAGTGACACTGCCAATAGTCCATTCATCAGTAGAGTTATTGATTACCTCGGTTCCAGCAACCAAAGAACATTCAATAGCTAACCTAGCCATATCATATGAACCTCTAGTTTTGCTTTCTGCTAAATTACTCAAGTCATCAGGTAAACTTGCACCTTCGAGGCAACATTCAAAGCTGCTGCTCTTAATGCACAATTATGTATCAAATCAAGGCAACGAAGAACATACTTTTCATCAAAGGTTGTAATATGCTTAGGAATACTACTATGAAGACCATGAATATTTGGAAGAAACAACTCCTGACAACTTGAACTCGCTCTTGATCTTCTAACATTTTATATCAGAGATTGCTCAGGATCTAATTCACTTCCGCATCTACTGGAAACAAGACTTTCCCCTTTTGATTCCAGACTCTCAATAGCATACTGCACTGTATTTTCTTCCTTCCTACCATCTTTCTGCGTCGTTCATACTTATACTCTCATCTCCAAACTTCAAGGATGAAGAATACATTAGTGGCAGAATAGGTTTTAAACTTGGTTGCGCTCCTCTGCTTGATCTTTTTCAGTCCAAGCTTCTGTTATGCAAACCCACTAAGGTAAAAAACTTAGTACTGAGCTCTCTGCCATGCAATTGATATCTGAACCAATCTGAAAACTGAACGAAATAAAAAGTTAGTACAATTTGGTTTGAAAGGCAATCCATAAGAAACATAAAAGAAGCAACATCTTGGTTAGAGCCAGCATTTGAGAGAGAATTAACGAACAAGATAATTCATTGAATCGGTTGGAAAAAGTTTTACTTGTAACATTAATACACAGCAGTAAATCATGCTTACTAACTGAACTAAAAACTTCTCAAAAGAATGTCTGAACACATGGTTACATGAATCAGTAAGAAAAGGGGAAAAGGGCTGCTCACAGTTTTATAATATCGGAGTAGTAAATGAAATCAAACTAAAGAATTTTCGCTTGCCTTTTCTTTTGACAATCATTCTACAGGCAATAAACAAAGTATCATTTGCTAGGAAAACATCATTTAAATAATAAAACAATCACGGGTACTGAGAATGCAAGAAGGTTCTTAACCAGAAAAAAGATAAACGAACAAGAAACTTTTGAGTTGATCTTTCAAAAGTCTGTGAAAACATAAAGCGATTTCTTAATCATCAACGAAATAGAAGGGTATTAACCAACTATTCTTGATTGAATATCAAAATAACCATCAGGTAAATAAAGGATACATCAACCAACGTACAGAAGAATAAAATTTGAAAATTTTCTACCTTTCATTACAGTCTTAGAAATTCATACAGGCTCTTGATATTTGACGCATACGATGCTAAAGATTGCAACTAGCCAGGGAAAAAATTCAGTTAGATTAAATATGCTCTAGTAAAATTCTACTGGCATAAAAGATAAAACCTAGCCAATTAAAAAAACTAACATAACACTAACAGTATTTTAGTACTTCAAATCACAGAAAGAAAAGCTATAAAACTTTCCAATGAATATATTATATCCATCATCGCTTTTCCTTAATCAAATCAAATCAATACTTGAAAGTTATTTCCAAAGTTTAAAATCTTCATAGATAATAATGACATAAAACTTGAAAGTTATTTTCAAAATCTTTTGAAAGAAGCAAAAAGCATACTATAGATCTTTTATATTAATTGGCTGTTCCTGCATAAAAAAAACCCTGACATGAAACTTGAAAGGTCTTTTTGCATCTTCATTGGTTGTTCATAAATAGAACCGTTCAATGGAGAATCATTTGCTAAAGTTCATAAATGGAAAAGTGGTTGCAGATTTTTTATAATTGAATCGATGATCAAAACTATTTTACTATCGATCATTGATTCAATTGTCAATATGACTTATCTAATAATAATTTATTATATTTTTTATTATATTATTTTATATAATATAATACATTAATTATTATGTATAAAATAAAAAAATAATTAATTAATTAAAAAATATATTTAATAAAGTTCAAAAATTCAAATAACTACATATATATATATAACTAAATATCAAATTTTTTGACCATTTTCATCAATTTGATCGAATTTTCAATTTTTACGAATTGAACTAACCATCGATTCGTAATTGAACCATTCGAAACAATCAATCCAATTTGATTTTTCAAACATTGATTAGTTGCCTCCGACCTTCCTGCGTAAAATACAAAACAACTTAACCCCCATATTAAGTTATCTACTAATTACTTCATAGTCAAATGATTGTCCTTTGATATCCTCAATATATATTTTTTTAAAAAATTATAAATAAAAACCTTTAACTACTGATTTACTCAATGTCTATATTTTATGTTGTCCTATTAGCATTATTTTACAGTTCACACCTAATACTTTTTATTTACCCATAAAAAGAGAATATTGATGGGAGAGGATTCACTAACAAGCCAATAAATATTGATATAAAAATTGATACGAAATCAACGCAATTGTTTTGTAAAATTGAAATCTCAATCATGTCCCATTAACTTGGCTGATCGACATAGAATAATTTGATTAACATGACAATATAAGATTGTATCTCGGAAATAATAAAATGAGCCTTTCCATTCATCTTCATTAATTGTCACTAAAGGAAAACAAAAAAATAGCGACCAAATTTTAGTCATTTCATCGCTAAAATAATTGTTAGCGATGAAAATATTACATTTTGTCACTAACAATTAAAAAAATATTAATTCAATATTTTTTTTCTAAACTAAGCAACGTAATAAGATATTACATCGCTAAAGTAAATTTATTTTTTTTTGAATTAGCGACGAAATTATTTTAGTTCGTCGCTAATAGTAAAAAAAATTAATTTGAATTTTTTTATCTTAACTTAGCGATGAAACACGCTATTGTGTTATTAAATTAAATTGAGTTTTTTACTTAGCGATGAGGTATTTTCAATTCATTGCTAACATTAAAATATTTTTTAATTTAATTTTTTTTATCTTAGTTATGAATGTCATTTGTTTTTGTTGCTAAATTAAAAAAAAAAATTCCATTAGCAATAATGGATGTGCTGACTATCAATCCAAGGATTATTTGTTAAAGTCCATCCTCAACTACTATCTTTCAATCTTCTTATGTAAAACATAAAATAATTTAATGTCATATATCAGCCTTCGCCGTCATATCAACTTC